>JAKSZT010014601.1:2129478-2163094 GCA_026826555.1 Tolypeutes matacus | reverse complement strand
TTCTTGTTTGAGGCTTTGTTTACTGTGGCAGTTAGTAAAATTTGCCTAAGTGCTGCATATGTGTAACCTCTCAATGGCCTCTCTTAGCCATAGAAACTTTTCTATTTATTTAATATTTCCCCTTTTTGGTCAAGCTCATTTTTCAAATGCATTGCTGGTTACCACTTGGTAATAATTCTTAAGCACCAGAGGAGCTTATCCCTGGAAGTCATGCCTCACCTCAGGGGGGAAAGTAGTAAGTTCATTTGCTAAGTTTGGCTTAGAGAGAGGTCACATTTGAGTAACAAAAATATTTTCAGAGTGTTACTCTTAGGAATTAATTATAATTAGGCTAAATTTCCTTTTTACAGTAATAAAGTTCATAAGTACAAACATTAAGATTGAGGACTTGACATATTGACCTGATTTTTCCCCCAGTTTTAGCAAAAGATTTTATTTGCTAATCTCTCAAAAAAAAAAAAAAAAAAGAAAAATAAAAAATAGCCACCCACTGCATCAATAGTTTTATAATAAAACATTTTAAATAATCCTTTCTTCTCTATCCAGGGTGCAGTATTTTATGTATATCATATTTTAGAGCAAACTGATGCATAAAAATACTCTGGGTGAAGGGCACATGGCACTTGTTATATGAGCTCTCAGTTTCTGTTATTCCTCCCTGTCAGTCAAGGGATCCTTTCTCATTTTTTTTTTTTGCATCCCTCTTTTGATAGAAATTTATTGCAAAAGTTTCACTTCTTTATATCAAAATATTATTTTTAAATCCCTGCTCCCACTCTTCCCACTTAATTTGGAAAATTTTGTACAGAATAGAAAAGTTCCCCACCCAACAGTAGTTAAAACACTGAAAGTTCAAAAATATCTGGTTTAGTATAAGTTCTTGGGCTATATACTTTGGCATTTACAGAGAAAGGTGAATCTCAAGTTCCATTACTCCCCAAAATGTCTAAGGGAATAGAGGATTAGATTAGTACAGCTACAAAGCTGAGCCATTCTATGATGGAGGAAAACAGGCTTTCTCAAGCATCAATAGTACCTAAATTTGTTGATCACAAACCCTGGAATTAGCTTCCAGTCCCAAACAGAGAATATATTTCAGAGAGAGCCAGCAGAGTACTGATATATATGAACAAAACAGAAAGCTGATAAAGCACAGGGTAAAGAAACTCAAGAAATTTTAGTGTCATTTTCACTGATTAAGCCAATAGTATAAAAACCTAAAGATCATGGCTGTGATCACACTAGGAAATTTTTTATGGAATTGCTTCAGAAAACATGACTGACAAATGGCATCCTTTGGCTCACTGTGTTAAGTGAGCGGCTTCAGCACAAACTTCCCAGAAAGACTTAAGGCTGAGGAGTGCAGAGGAGGTATTTCTTTCCAGTTTGGAGCTCTTTAGTGAAGATGCCTTTAGGGAAAATTTTTTGCCTTCCTCTTCAGGGGTGATTGGAAGGACTATATCACACAGTCTCCATTCTTCCAATCAACTGGGGTAGTTTTCTGCCAACAACAGGAGAGGGATAACTACTCTCACAATCTCATTAAAGTTCCTTTCAGTAGTAGCTGGATAGAGATAGACAGCTTCAGTGTTTTAGCAGGACCAAAAATAAACACCAAATAAACTGTCACAGGCATGCTCATTTTATCTTTTTCTTCTGGATCCATTATTCCCAACAAGAAGACAAGGTCCTGATTCCTATTATTGATGATGGGAATAGGTAATGTTTCTGTGGGCACATCACCATTGTACACATTGATATCCCTGCTCTAAGCAAGATGGTCTTCCTTCCAATTGTCTATTGAAAGGGCATTTCCATTCCTCCTGGCAAATTCTTGTGCCAGCTTTGTAGCTCTGCCAAGCTCTGTGGTGCATGCTGTGGCAAAATCCCACGGGAGGCGGGAGAGAATGCCCCATGTCTTCCAGATAGTCTAGGAAACAGAGGCAGCTGACAGTTGTATTGACCTCAAAATTAGGAGCCTCATCCCTCGAGAATCAGCATTCCGGGGATGGTGGTGGTGGTGATGCAGCAGAGTGAGTAGGCACAACTGTCACAGCCACCAACCAGCTGACTCTGGCAAAATTGGCTTGTTTTCTTTTGTTAAACAAAATAGTCAAGATATTTTTGCTATTTTATTTGATAAACTAACAAGGCTTCTCCAAGATAAAAGTTTAATATTCTGTTAGATACTGTGTGTTCCTCTATCTATGGAGGAAACATACCTGAAACAGCACGAATACATTAATATCCTGAAGAAGTATAGTTTAGGTGCGTTTTTCCCTATAAATGATGCCACTATCAACACCCTGTACTAGTAAGGTAACTTTGTTATAGATCCTGAAAGAACGTTCTTGTATTTGCATTTTTAAACACAATCTTCAATCCGTCATTCACTGAGTTGTACAGTTACCTGTTTTATCCTCTAGTTTTTGTTCTAGCATCATATACAGCCGAAAACTTCTCTTTCAATCAATTCACGCTCACACTTCAGCACTGTTATTTACACTCATATAGCTGCACCAAAATTACATCTACCCATTCCCAAACCATTGTATCAACCTAATTATAAATTCTGCACAGATTAAACATCAGCTCAGCAATCTTCCAGACTCTAACTGCATGAGTCTTCTCACTATCTTTATTTCATATCAGTGAGAACATGCAATATCTGTGCCTTTGTGTCTGGCTTATTTCACTCAACATAAGGTCCTTGAGGTTAATCCATTTTGTTGCATGCATCAAACTTCATTCCATTTTACAACTGAGAAATATCACATTATATGTTTATGCTACATATTGTTTAAGCAATTTTCTGTTAATGGACACCAGTGTTACTTCCATTTTTTGACAATTATGAAGAATGCCACTATGTATATTGGTGTGCATAGATCTGTTGGTGTCCTTGTTTACAATTCATCTGGGTATATACGTAGCAGTGGGATTGCCAGATGATATGGAAATTCTATACTTAGCTTCCCGAGGAACCACAGAACTGTCCTTCTACAGTTCATAAGGTTGATTTTAAATGTTTAAATGTTTGGATATGTTTAGAAGTGATAGTAACATATTATTGTGCATATAATGAACAGCGCTGATTCATGGATGTGATTGCCGTGTAAAGGGGAAGTTTAGGGTCATATATGTTAGTAGAAAGAAAGCTAAAGGATATACTTAGGACCGTATAACATATTCAATCTGGTTATGAATGATGACTATAATTAAATAGTACAAAACAAAGAATGTTTATTCATGAACTACAACAAACATACTTCACTAGTACTTGGTTTTAATGATAGGGTAGCCTATGAAAAAAATATAACTAAAGCAAACTATTAACTATAGATAATAGTAATATTTTAAAATTTCAGTCATAACAAAACTTAGATGAAATTGTTGAATTTCTAGAAATACTTATGTAAAATACATTGATGAAAGAAGATATAGACCTCAATAGACCAGTGACAAGTAATGTGGTTGAATCAGTCATCAAAAACGTCCCAACCAAGACCAGATGGCTTCATAGTTGAATTCTACCAATCATTCCAAAAAGAACATCAATCCTGCTCAGACTCTTCCAAAAATTGAAGAGACAGGAACATTACCTAACTCATTCCATGATGCATCATCCTAATGTCAAATCTACATAAAGACACTACATGAAAAAAAATTTCTGACCAATCTTTCTAATGAAATTGGATGCAAAAATCCTCAACAAAATATTTGCCAGGTGGATCCAACAACACATCAAATTAATTATACAACCTGATAAATTGGGCTTTATCTCAGGTATGTAAGAATGGTTAAATATAAGAAAATCAATTAATGTAATATACCTCATTAACAGATCAAAGAAAAACATTATATAATCATCTATATAACACAGAAAAAGCATCCAACAGAATTCAGCATCCATTATTGATAAAGACATTTAAAACATGATTTGAAGGAAACTTCCTCAGCAGAGTAAAGGGCATGAGTGAAACAGCAACATCGTAATCAATGGTGAAAGGCTAAAGCTTTCCTTCTAAGATCTGGAACAGCACAGGGATGCCCACTGTCACCACTCCTATTCACATTGTGTTAGAAATTCTTGCTAGAGCACTTAGACAAAGAAAAAATAAAATGCATCCAAATTGGAAAGGCAGAAGTAAAATTTTCAGTACTTGCAGATGACATAATCCAATGTATAGAAAGTCCTGAAAATTACAACTAAGCTATTAAAGCAAATACATGGGTTCAGCAAAGTGGTAGAATAAAAGTTTAACATGCAAAATTAGTAGATTGCAAGAACAATCTCAGAAAGAAATCAGGAAAAAAACTGCATTTAAATTAGCAACTAAAATAATGAAATGTTTAGGAATAAACTTAATCAATAATATAAAGGATGTGTATTTAGAAAATTACTAAACAGTGCTAAAAGAAATAAAGAACACCTAAATAAATGGGTGGACATACAGTCTTCATGGATTAGAAGACCATATATTGTTAAGATGTCTATTTTACCTGAATTGATATATAGACTCAATGTAAACCCTATCAAAAGTCTTCTGTTCAGAAATGGAAAATCAAATTACCAAATTTATTTGGAGTCCTGAATAGGGAAAAAACTCTTGAAAAGAATAACAAAATTGGAGGACTCTAATCTCCTGACTTTAAAGCATACTATAATGCTACAAAAGTTTAAAAAAAAAGTATGGTACTAGCATAAAGATAGATATATTGACCAGTGGAATTGAAATGAGAGTTCAGAAATAGGCCCTCACATCTATGATCGATTTATTTTTTGATAATTCTGCCAAGTCAACCCTGCTAGGAGAGAATATTTTCTTCAATAGAGCAATGGTGCTGGAAAAACGGGATATCCATACACAGAGAAAGAAATAGGACCTCTATCTCACACTTACACAAATATTAACCCAGAATGGATGAATGACCTAATTATCAGAATGAAAACCATAAAACTCCTAGAACAAAATGTATGGAAACACCTCAGGATATTTTGGTAGTTGTTGGCTTTTTAGACCTTAAACCCTGTGGCAGTTTGATATTATTTAGGAATTCCAAAAAGAGATATTGATTATGTTTGTAAACTGGTCTGTTCCTCTCTGAACAATACCCCTTGATTGAAGTAATTTCACAGATTTTACCTTTACTTTATTATGTTAAAATTAGGGCTTTGATTCGATCACATCATTAGGGCATGCTGGTTAGAGACCCCACTCCCTTGGTGGGCTATATAAATGGACACTCATTCAATGAATACACAGAAGTAGATATACAGAGAAGATACACAGAGGAAGAGAGACAGTTCCATAGACACAGCAGAGGCCCCGGGAAGACAGATGAGCCATTAGTCTGAGAGTATACAGCTGACCTTGTGAAGAGAACTGAGCAGACGAACCCAGGTAAGAGAGATGAGGCCTATGCCAGCCTTCAGTTGAGGTTTAAAGAAGCTGGACTCATAGAGCCTTGAAAGGGAAGAGGAAGGCAGAACAATCTCAGACATCATCTACCTTCTTGATTCAGCATGTGGCAACAGATTTTGGTAAAGAGATAACCTTAAGTTGGAAACTTTAGATCATTGTAACTGTAAGCTTTTACTGCAAATAAATACCCTCTATAAAAGTGAAAAGATTTCTGGTACTTTGCATCAGCAACCCTTTGGCTGACTAATACAGAACTTATGGTGAAATCACTTCCCATTTCAAGTCATTCAACTTATTGGATAAAACATCATTCATTGCTAATGGCAATCTCCTTGGTAGACTGTAGATGTAATTAGCCATCTATGCAATAAACTCACTGAAGACTAAAGTGATAAATGTTCTTGTAGTATAATTAGCTCAGTGCTTGCTTGACCAAACAACCGGGCACAATTACTTGGCTGAGTTAATCCATTAGCCTAAACATTACAAACCCACAGCACAATAAAAGAAAGAAAAAGTTGATAAATGGGATCTCCTCAAAATTATTTACTTTGCAAATCAACTGTCTTTATCAATAAAGTGAAGAGGCTGTCTATGCAATGGGAGAAAATATTTGGATACCAGATATCCAATCAGGGTTTAATATTCAGGATATTGGAAAGAGATTCTTTAACTCAATGAAAAAAAGAAAAACAATTCAATTAAAGGTGAACTTTATGTTGAGTAAAGCAAGTGAAAAACACAAAGACAAATATTGTATGATTTCCCTTTTATGAACTAGTAAAATGAGCAAACTCATGGAGTTAATGGCAAGAATATAGGTTAACCGAAGGTAGAAAGAGGATAGAGAATAGAAAGTTGAGTCTTAATCTGTGCAGGATTGGTAAAAATGGTTGTTTGAAATGTTTGGAAATGGATAGCAATTATGAAAGCTCATTATAGTGTTTGTAACCAGCAGCACAATGCAAAGTAGTAGAAATGCGTTGACTTTTATAAAGGGTATTTAGTTAGAGTAAAACTTACGGTCCATGGCCATGAAAATTCTGAGTCAAGGATGGACTTCTGCTCTAGTCCCAAGTCAGCTGTAAACTATCAGGCATATAGAAGGGCTAGTATCCTCTTGAGCTGCAAAGTGGTCCCAGCCTCTTGGGGGCTTCATGCTTAAGCAATTTTCTCTCTCACATTGCAACATCAAACATACTGGCTCCCTTTTCCCTCTGTCTGCCAATGTATAAGTCTGTTTATATCAAACCCAGTAGGGGCCCTCAACTTAATTTAATACAATCAAAGTGTATCACATCTAGAGGGATAGATTAGTTTACAAACATAATCTTTCTCTTTTTGGGATTCATAAAAATAATCTTAAACAGCCACAAGCACTAATATATGGGAATGACAGTAGTTGAAAGGGAAAGTCTAAGGCCATA
The DNA here is from genome assembly GCA_026826555.1 of Tolypeutes matacus. Classification (NCBI taxonomy): domain Eukaryota; kingdom Metazoa; phylum Chordata; class Mammalia; order Cingulata; family Chlamyphoridae; genus Tolypeutes; species Tolypeutes matacus. Next base: position 2,156,241 of record JAKSZT010014601.1, on the reverse strand, counting down.
TACTTCACTAGAAGTAAAGATAAATTAAGGAACTATTGAACTGTCTAACATTGTACACCCTCTTTCGGACAATAAGTGTGATTAATAGTACATATATAAGAATGTTTTTCTCTGAAACAGAAAAAAATGTATGTTGATACAAGATATTAATAATAGGGTGATATTGGGACAAAATAGAACCAAAGTAAAGATGGAGTTTAGGAAATAGTTATATATTAATAGCCTTTCATTAATATTTTAAAAAGTAAGTGTGCTAAGTGAAAGAATCCAGACAAAGTAATGACTTTTTTGGCTCCATCTATACAAAATATAAATACAAATAAATTTTTAGAGATGGAAATAGATTAGCAGCTTTGTAGGGCAGGGGAATGATAGAGGGATTGGGAGGTGACTACTAAGAGGTAAGATTTTTTTTTTCTATTTGGAGTAATGAAAATGCTCTAATATTGATTGGAGTGATGAAGGCACAAGTCTATACCAAGTGCCATTTATTGTACACTTTAGAAAAATTGTATTGCTTAAGAATAAATACCAATAAAATTGATTAAAAATTGGGCAAAGGACTTAAATAGACATTTTCTAAAGAGGAAATGCAGATGGCTAAAAAGCACATGAAGAGATGGTCAACATCAATAGCTATTAAGGAAATGTAACTACATTAAGATATAATTTCAAAACTTATAGAATGGTCTCTATTAAAAAGAAAGCAAACTACAAGAGTTGGATTGGATGTGGAGAAACAGGAAGGCTCCTTTATCCTTGGTGGGAATGTAGAATGGCACAGCAGCTATGGAAGATTAATGGCTTTTTAAAATTGTTAGGTTTGAGGAAATGTACCTTGTAGATTTATACATTGAAAGTAAAATTGGAAGTTTTTACTTTCCTTTAAGCCTTATTCACTACCGTAGCTTTCAATATCTCCTTTTTGGATAACTCCACATTTTCAAGGACAATATGTATGAGTATTCTAATACTGCACCTTGAAAATATAATGGAACCTTATTGTAGTTATAATTGATCTCATACATTTCTTTTACAATGTTCTCTCCCTCTTTTTCCGTTTTATTTGTCCTCATTACCTTTGTCTTCATTTAATATTAATTTTACTTCTTCTTTTAATGTCTTTGATATTTATCACTCGGACTCAAAAGCTGCAAATTCTACATATATCAACCAATTGAATGATTTGTCAAAACCTTTGGAAACTAATTTTCTAACATTTCTTACACAGTTTTCTGTATACCCTCTTATTTTGGATATTGACAAAATGAAGACCTTTACTACCTCATTAAGCATTTTCTAGAGGCCTGTTAATACAGTTAATATAGTAAAAAGGACATTCTGTTCTTGCATTCTATGTACAAAAGTACATAAAAGACGGGACTCTGCAGTCCATGAGTATAGGTTTGAATCCTGGTATCACTCTTAAGAACTATATGGACTTGAACATATTCCTTAGAGATTAATGTGTCTCTGTTTCTCTAAATGTGAGTATAGGCAATAATAGAACCACTTCTTAGAGTTGTTATGAGGATAAATGGCTGAGTACATGTAATACATTTACATTATGTCCAGGAAATACAAAGCTGCATATAAGTGATAATACTTTGTACTATTACTTATTTCGTGACCCACCATTCATTCAAAAATATTTTCTGAATAAACTATATGTTCCAAGAATTCTGTTATGCACTAGGGATACAATTTTGTGGACAAACATATACAAGTCTTGTCTTTATGCAAATTACAGTTATCAGTGCTGTATTAGAGCTAGATAGTAAGTAATAAATATTCACAAAAACAAATGTTAAGTAATGACTTAATCAAATGATTTGAAAAGGAGGTACCATAGGGTGACCAGAGTCAAACCTTAGCACTTGCTATTTCTAAAATTTAACATTTTCCCCTTAAATTTGTAAATGTTCTTGGGCTTTCTGGTGTTAATGATTTTTAATTTTAATTTTAATAATAATGCAATAAGATGCCATGCTTTATGGTAATAGTATAAAAGGAAATGTCAGTCTTTAATATTTTATAAATTGCTTTGACTAAAAAACAGTACAATACTTCATCAATAAATTTACCATTTTTGGCCTTTGCAAATTGTTATATCATTAGTATTGTTGTTCAAGTTTTAACGTGATGACTCTATTCTATGCTCACTATCCCTGCAAAGTCCTGGGGTAGATTTTTATTTTTTAGCTTTAGTTTCCTTATTTTTTTTCTTATTTGTGTAGATTTTTGAGACATATTGCTGTCAAGAACAAATCACAACAATTTCATTAATAACTTTTAGTTATATAGATAGTCTTTAAAATAACTGAATTAAATGTCATCTTACAATCACTAATAAATTGTTTATAAAAGCTATTTTTAAAAAAATTAAATCACAATATTGACACAGGTAGTGCTGGATTTCAGTTTGTTTTCTCTGTTGTCTTCAATCAGTGAAAGTGAAGAAAGAATAGTGTGTGACAAGAAATAATAATAAAGAAAATATTACAGAAGCATTTATATATGGACTGAAAGCCTTAGTGACTGAACACAATTAAATCTAGGATCCAGGATATTGACCTTTAAATATGGTACATTTTGTTCTTCCTTTAGCTTGCCATAGACCATTATAATTAATTGTCTCTTGTATGTCCAGGATTTAATGGAACAAAACCTTTGCCATGCATTAGGCTGTGCTACATTCAGTGACGTATAAACAATTTTTATTCATGGCATTAAATACACTAAGATTTTGAATATTGTGATGTTTATCTGTCAAGAATAGAATGAGAAAATCAGCTTAAAATCACTACAATGAGAATTTTAAAATTGTCTATATTTTCCCAGAAAGGCTCCTTCAAATGTAGGTGAAGGATTTTTTAAAATACATAAATAAATAGCTTCAAGAATGTAAGGTTGCAGAACAACAACAAAAAGCTTATATGATCCTTAGAGAATTCTAGAGGTAAAATATATAATTAGGCTAACTTTCTATTTCTGAGTAAGTTTATCCATGCCTTTTTCAAACACACAGGACACCCTACAAATTTTATAATTTTATAATGTTTAATTTATTTTTTATGGTTTTAAAGGTAACAATAATAGAAATATGTATTAAAATATTTTGTTGATAAAATATTGGTCTGTTACAAACATTTTCTCTTTCTCTTTATTTCTACCTCCAACTTTTATTTCCCATTTCTTGTTCTCTCTCTCTCTCTCGCTTTCCTTCTGTCTTTCTCCCTCTCTCTTCCACTTTCTCATCTTTCTACACATTTCTCTCTTTACAGCAGAGCATGGAATACTTTAAAAAAAATATTTTCTGCAGAGGGTCAAGCACAAAATAGGAATTAGGAAAAGTGCAATCAAAAGAGTGAAAGGAAATTAAAATATGCTATCAAATTTCAAAAAAATATTATCAAAATATAGTCTGCTAAAGGAATACACTACATAATACATATTGATAACATACATCACAAAAGTTTCAATAACATTACAAATCTACACTTTCCTAGCATTTCCAAGACAAGAAGATTATGGCAAAGTAAGGGCCTTAAAAACCCTGTATTTATTCTGTTTTCTCTGAATTATGGTTGAGGTATAAATGTAATTTCATACTTAGAAAAAAAAAAAGAATAACTAAGATTGACCAAAGTTTTCAGGCATATCAAGGCCAATGAACATAGTGTCATTATAGAGTACATATATATGAGATTCATTAGCTATTTGATCATCTTTAATGTTTGACTATATATGAAGGAGGCACATAATTGAAATATGACTTCAATTTAATTTATAAAAAATAAAATAGCTATAAAATTGTGTTTTTATTCATCAAAATATTGAGTAGTGAATGCCCCCACTAAGCCAAAAGCTAAATATTTCCTCCTGGAGTTGTATACACATGCTAATCATGTGATACTAAATATATACTAAAGTAGTCTTCTATTGAGATTAATCCCAATGAAATACAATATTCCATGACATTAGGCTTAAAAATGTATCTCTGTTACCACATTATGTTTTTGGACATCTCAGCAAAATAATACTATATTTTCCTTAAATTCACCTTGAAGTTAGTATTTTTGTGTGTGAGCGTTATCTCACATAATCTACATGCAAAGTTAATAATTTAGTGAAGTCTTTTAGATAATAAAACTAATGTTCTTTGGGGGCCCACTTTCCCTTCCCGCTTCTGCCCCCACCCCAACACCACCATCACCCCTTTCCCTACCCCCCACCTTCCGCCCTTTCCTACCCAGGTGTCGGATCAGGCGGTCCCCACTTCCACCCTGCACCCCTTCTTACCCCCCTGGACCATGAAAAACAAACAAACAAACAAAAAAAACTGATGTTCTTTGGATATTAACAAAAGCAATACCATTACTCACTAGCATAGCCAGGATTCATGGTAAAATTTCTCAGAATCCACACTCCAATAAGCTGTTTTCATTTCATCCTATTGGAAATCCTCATTTGCCATGTCAAAATTCTAGAATATGTCCTCTAATTAAAAATTAAAAATTATATCTCCACATACTGGGATTCTTTTTTTCTTTCTTTTTTTTTTTTTTTTTTGAATTCTTTTTTAACGCATCAACCCTAAATAGACCATCAAATTAAACAAAGAAACTAAAGTGGACTTTAGATCAATTAGCTAACTAGTGAAATACATTTAAAATATATTTCTATTCCTCTATCAGAAATAAAATGTGATCTCAAAGTGGCATATACCCAAATGCACAGTGGAATGTGCATAATCACTCCATTTAGAAATTTTACCTAATTTTTAATTATAGTGTTTTATTTCTACTGTCCTTCTTCTGACTGTTATCATCAATCATGAATATTACAGCAAATTTCTAATTTACACCTCTTTTGAACTAAATGGAGTCTCCTTCCTTTCTTCTTGCTATGCTTACGGGTAGGCATACATTTCAATTTTTAATAATACAAACATAAATAGTACACATTATATCTAATTTAAATATTAAAGTATAACTCTAGTTTGAGATTCTAGTTTATATTTTCTAAAATAGTATGTAATTGTTACAAAACCATCCTTACTACCTGTAGAAATGAACTGCTCACACAATTAAGGTATATTATGAATATTTTTCACTTGCATTCTTATATCGATTTATCAAGTTCTTCTTGAAGTTCACAGGGGATGCTCCAAGGAGAAAACACAACATCTTTTGGGAAAGAAAAGCAACGGGATGTTTTTGTTTTTTTTTTTTAGTAAACAAGAACATGTTTCTGGAATATCACACTACATAATAAAATTGATTAATGAATTCACATTGGCCTCTGGTGAAATGAACTCTCAATGGAAGTTATATGGCATAGGATTGGAATAATATTCTACTCATACAATACATAGTCCTAACCTGATAATCCTAGTCCTGCTCATAATAAATTAAAACCCTGAAAACCAGTTTCCTCTTCCTGGAATATAATCTGCTAAATTTTCTCAAAATCCCCATAAACATGTACATAATGAAATAATTTTAAAGCATAACCTAGGCCAGATTTTATAAGTGTTTAATAAAAATTACTATGCTTTTATTTAAATTGTCACCTGATATACTTCTAAGTGTTATAAGATTAATTTAAGCTGAATTTCATGAAAGAGATAAAATACAAATATTATAAAATTATGGGTAATAAGTACAAATAGGAGAGTTGGGGCAGCTGTCACTTAAATGTAACATTCTATGTGGTAGATCACTTGAAGTTTAGATGCCTGGTAGAGTTAAAGGTCTAATGTTTTGCCTTATGTGTGGTCTTTCCTTATACTGGGGATCCTATATGCTGATCTAAATTATTATATATACTAGTATATATTATAGTAAATGTAATACACATATATTATATTACATTAATATAGAATAGGCTATGTTAATAAGAAATTCTTGGAAAAATTTGAAAAATCCCTGGATTTTTGTCTCTACCCTCAGAGAGTCAAACTCAGGAATTAGATAATTTTGTCTACCTATTCAGAAAGCACAATCTGAATTAAAATGAAGACATAATTGAAGAAATATGCTACTGATAGGCATCTCTAGCAGTTTGATATTATTGATGAACTCCAAGAAGAAATATTGGATTATGTTTGTAAACTGGTCTTTCCTCTGGGCATATTAGATTGTATTGGATTCAGAGGTTTTACCTTTACTTGCTTAAATAATGATTAAGGCTTTGATTGGGCTATGTCAGTAGGACATTTCATCCCTGCCCTCTTGGTGGGTGGGGACTCACCAAGAGAAGGGAGGTTGGAGTCTTGAACTGGAGCCCCAGAAAGTAAGCACTCAGAGGAGCTTGGTCATGAGGAAAGAGAGAAGACCCCAGGAAGAGAAACAACCCATTCACCTAATATTCTACAACTGGCCTTGTGGAGATAACAGAGCAGCCAAGCCTGGAGCAATACAAAGCCTAGAGTGCCTGACAATGGAGCCTTAAGGGGAAGAGGAATGCTGAACATCAGCAGGCATCTTGCTCCATCAGGTGGCAACAGACTTTGGTGAGGGAAATAACTTATGCTTTATGGCCTACTAACTGTAAGCTTCTACCCCATAAGAACCCTTTATAAAAGCCAACAGATTTCAGGTATTTTGCATCAGTGCCCCTTTGGTTGACTAATAGAGAATTTGAATTGGAAACAACCAATTAGTTAATAGCAATCCTAAATTGAGTTACAGATTCATTGCAACACCAAATTAGAGGTTTTTTTTTTTTTTAATAGAGAAGTAGATTCTAGAATATAGATGATAAAATAAAGAAATATGCTATTCAAAACAAAGTTGAAAAAGAATAACAAAATTGGGGGAATCCTGTAATTAGAATTCAGAACTTATCATAAAAATCAAGAATCAAGAGAATCTGATATTGGTGAAAAGATTAATTCCTAGATATATGGAACCAAATAGAAAGTTCAGAAATATATTCATATATTCATTGACATTTTATTTTTGACAAATATATTAAGGAATATTCATGGAGGAAGCATGGTCTTATTTATTATATTGTGGTGATAAATGGTGCAGTCTTTTGCCAAAAACTCAATGTTTTCAGCATATATAAAATACTTTTCAAAATAGACTATACAACTTCAAAATTAAACACAGGAACACATCTCTGTGACAATGGCCTAGTCCCATTTTTTTGATTAAGTGCAAAATTTAGGAACCATAGGGAAAAAATGGATACATTATACTTCATACTATTAAAATCTACTCTATGGAAGACACTTATATTGGGGTTTCAATATACTAATCAATATTATTATATATATACTAGTATATATTATATTATATATACTAAGCTAATATATATTATGAAAAAGCAAGTTACAAAATGTGAGATATATTTGCTAAGTAGCTATTTGACAATGCACATGTATCCATAATATATATCTATATCTGTCTATCTATATATATATATATAATGGGTAAAAATCAAAATTCTCACAATACATACAAACACTTGCAAAATGATATATAAATATATATGCATATATGTGTATTTGCTTACAAAAATGTTATTTTAATATATACATATACATATATTTTAAGAGGTGCTTAGATTACCCAAAATATTACACGGAACCCACTGGGATTCCCATGTTGCCCACCTCCCACACCTCCCACCACATCCCACACAAACATCTCCCACAAGTGTGGCCCACATAATATATTAATCACACTCAAAATTCAATAATATGAAGATAATAGAACAGGGGAAAATGGGAACACTGTATTCTCTACAACATTATTCTGTAAACCTACCAACTCCTCTAATGTTTTTTTTTTTTTTAATTAGTGAATAGGTAGACAGTAGCCACAATAGAGCACTACAGTAATTCAATATTAAATATCATGTGGATAAGTTCTCTTACATTGCAAAAGTTTATAATAAAAATTATTATACTGCATAATAAAGTTTCCAGAAGTCAGAATCAAATAAAATATGTAAGAAAAGAAAAATACAAAAACAAATATATATATATATACACACACACATATATATACATATAAACACACAGATCTCATTACGCTAGCTACCTTCAGACATTCCCAAGACTAAAGACGTTTTTTAATTAGAGGAAGTTTATTTTTGGTAAGAGATGTATAAGAGCTTCTTAACTAGTTGAGTCCAAGTATTTAAGTCATATATACAATGTTTAATTATGTTTAACCTTATTCCCCTATTCTAATTCAGAATATATATCATTGAGAAGAAATATGTCTGTAAATTTTATGCCATATTTAATAAATACATAGAACTGTTTGGAGAAGAATTCTAGAAATAGAATTTTCAGCTAAACTAGCAATTTTTGAAAACCAATATATACAATTGGTTGCCCAAATACTAATGAAAAATAAAACATGAGTGTGATAGAATCCTTGACTTTGATGAATTATCATTGTACTTTCCCAAATAACAAAAACAGAGGAAAATTATCATTACGTAGCATGTGTGCATAAATTCATGCATATATAAATATATCCTTACATATGATGAAATGTGATCAAAATGTACTTGAATGTTTTGTATGTGATACCTTTGCAAGAATTTGTGAAGAACACATAAATGAATAAGTAAACTCTCCTATTTAAAATAACAAAGGATTTGATTGACAAATTAGACAAAATGATGGCCACCATATAGACTCATTAATATATAAAATAATAACAATATAAAGAATTTCCTTTAAATATTTCAATTTGGTTAGAAATAAAGGAGACTCATGTAATTGAAATTTTATCATGAAATGCATTTATTTTTTAAAATTAACAAATATCTCTGCACAAAATTAATATTACAACAAAATAATTTAAAATGCATGTGGCCTGAGCTTTAAGCCGGTATTCCATCCTTTAGCTACATGTAATATATTTGTTTTGAAAATAGTAACATGCACACAAACATTCTTTCTGGCTTAAATTCACAGATTCTTTTTATGATTTAAATAGCTATAAAGATCAGTTTTTGAACCTCTTACTTTATTTTCAAATCTGTATATAAAATAAATTTTAAATATGTTATCTATGTGTTTATAAATACATATAGATTTCAATGTGCCCAAATATATATATATATATGTGGGCACATTGAAGCTGAACATTATTTTTGCTATTTAGCTTGTATGAGGTTGTATGAGCCTCACTTCCTCCAAGTATTTTTATGACTCTCCTCTCCCTTAGGATACTCAAATATGACAATCCTTGAGGAATATTCTATAAATTATGTTTTGAAGATAGCAAGCCTGGCTCTCTCTATGTACATCTGTACTTAGGTTGTCTCCAAAGTAGTTATTACCATCCATATTCATGGATTTTGTTGATTATTACACCCATCCCATGCTATATAATGTCACTCTTATTAGATGGTCCTTCTCCCAGTTCCTCAATCATCAGGGATTTGCTCTGGTATTCCCCTGTTTGCAACACATTCCTCTCGTGAAACAGTATGACTAAATATTCCCTTTCAAGTCTTTGAACAAATACCAACTTTTTTTGAGGCCTGCCCTGACTACACTATTTTCAGGTGCTTTGTCATACACTTGTCTCCACATCTCTCACCCATTAGTCTTTGTTACATTTTCTCTTTTTAAATATTACTTTTCACACTCTAACATGGCATATCAATTACTTCTGTATATTAATCTGCATTTCCCAGCTAGAATATAAGACCCAGGAGGTGAAAGATCTTTTAATGTTTATTAAACTGTATATGCAGTACATTTTAGATATTCAATAAAATAATGAGTAAATGAATAAAGTGGCATATGAACATAACATATCTAGTATATAATTAACCTAGCAATAAAATGTATAAACTCTGAAAAATATATTTGACATTTTTAATTTGCATAACATAATATCATTGGGAATATTCTTTCCCTGCATCTATGAGTCATTTATAAAGATTCATTACAATTACTCCAAAAATTTCAAAAAGTTTTCAAAGTTTAAGTAACAGAGCTACATTTTCTGACAAAAATAAAATCTAATTTTAATTAATATTCAAGGCATAAAACCAGCAAGATCTTTCAATTTGAATATTCATAAATGCAACCTGAAGTTATTCTTGGTAAAATAGGCATTGGAATATTTAATTCGAGAATATTTATATAATGGATATCAATATGGATAATTCACAGAACTGTATGTATAATAAAGTGGCATTCAGATAAATAATTGAAATATTAATTTCCTGTATTATTAATCAGATAACAAATAATAAAAAGCAATCCATTATCTTTATGTGCCAGAATAAAACCAACAAATTTAATGAAAATGTGGGATAAAGAAAATGATAAAATAGTAAAACAATGAATTAAAAGCAAATAAAATAAAATAAAAAATTCATCTAAAAGGAAAGAGATTAAAAAGCCATTATTTAGTAAGCAAAACAAAGAGAGAATAAACTATGAAAGGAAAAAAAAACCTGATTGATAACATATATAAGAAAAATATAATAAGCTAGAGAATGAAACTCTATTGTCATTTAAAACAGAAGACATTTAAAATCTTTGGTCAGATTTTGTCTTCAGCATTGACAGTATTAGTGGTAAGAGAATTCCCCAGCCATCATAAACAGCTACACACTTGAACAAAATGTAGATGAAAACTAATTTCAGGCATTGGAGAATGACATAATGGGTCAGTTTGCATGAAATAATGGAAATACATGAGAAGGGATGCATTTTTACCTGGCCTTTCAGTACTGCTTTCTGACCAGGGAGATACAAAGTACCAGGTCTTTTATAGCTGAAGGGGCAGATATTGGGGTTTCCACCAGAAGAAGAAGTTGGAAAATAGAAAATAGGAAATCAAAAGGAAGTGAACTGAATATCAGTATTGGGATACTCTGTAGATCCTTAGCTGAAGGCTGAGCTGTATATGTGCAGATGGAGAAGCAACATACCAAGAAAAGCCACTGCAAGATTGAGAGCAGAACATAAATACCAGAATTCAATAAGTGCTGGGAGAAGCTGGATTTATGGACAATGCCCTGTATTAAATACCATGCCCTATGACTGAGGATAAAACAAAATAGATCTTCCTTAACAGTGAATAATGTAAAGTCTAAGAAGTTCAAAATGTGTAAGTCCATTGAGGGTGGTGGGCCACACTTGTGGGAGATGTTTGTGTGGGATGTGGTGGGAGGTGTGGGAGGTGGGCAACATGGGAATCCCAGTGGGTTCAGTGTAATATTTTGGGTATCTAAGCACCTCTTAAAATATATTTATATATATACATAAATAACATTTTTGTAAGCAAATGGACATATATGCATATATATTTATATATCATTTTGAAAATGTTGGTATGTATTGTGAAAATTTTGATTTTTACCCACAATAAAAAAATTTAAAAAAAAGTTCAAAAGTGTAGCCAGTAATTTATTGCTGTCCAGAACAAACCTCAATACTCCTGACTGACAATATAATCTAGATTTCCTAAAATGTATCATGTACAAAATACAGTATATTATTTAAAAAATTACCAAACATAAGCAAAGTAAGAAAATATGAACCATATTAATGAAAAAAAATGTTAATAGAAACAGATTTCAAGATGAAACTAAAGTTTGAATTAGCAGCCAAGGACATTAAAACAGCCATAAACATATGCTCAATAATTAAAGAAGATTATTCAATGAGGAAGCATATTGAAAATCACAGCAGAAAAAATTGCAGAATAAATAAAAAATGAACAAATAGAAATTCTAGAAAGAAAAGTAAAATATATGATAATGAAAAATGCTTTTATTACAATTGTTGAATAATATTATTAATAATAAACTGATAACTGTGCTGCATAGATTATTTTAGGGTATACTGTGATGTTATACAGTTCTATGGTTTTTAAAAATTTTTATTTTGTAGCATATATAAAACCTAAAATTTTGCATTTTAACCACTTACAAATATAGAATTTAGTGGTATTAATAGTCACCTTGTTGGGCTATCATTACCGTCATCCATTAACAAAACCTTTCCATCACCCTAAACAAACCCTATAACAATTAAGCTTTGACTCCCTATGCCCAACTCCATCCCCAACTCTGACCCTGGTAACCCATATACGAGTCTATGATTCTATGAATTTGCATATTCTCATGATTTCTTATCAGTGAGATCATAAAATATTTGGCTTTTTGTGTTTTGCTTATTTGACTTAAATTCTTGCATGTTGTAGAACTTCATTCTTGTTTATGGTTAAATAATATTCCATTGTATGTATATACTAATCTTGCTTAACCATTCATATGATGATAGAGATTTGGGTTGTTTCCATCCTTTTCCAATTGTAAATAGAGTTGCCATGAACACCAGTGTGCAAATATCAGTTTGAGTCCATGATATCATATCTTTAGTGTATATGCCTGTAAGTGGGATGGCTAGGTCATATGCTATTTCTATACTTAGCATTCTGAGGAACCTGCAAACTTTTCTACAACAGCTGCACCAGCATAAGTTTACCTTCACACCAACAATGAACAATTATTCCCATCTCTCCACATCATCTCCAACATTGGTTATTTTCTGTATTTAATAGTAGGCATTCTAGTGGATGTGAAATGGTATTTCATTGCACTTTCAATTTTCCTTGCCCTATTGGTAATGATGTTGTGCATCTTTTAATGTGCTTATCAAACAATTATATCTTCTTTGAAAAAACTATGCTCAAGTTTTGCCCATTTTTAAATTATGTTGTTTGTCTCTTTGTTGTCAAGTTATTGGAGTTTTTAAAATATTCTGGATAATAAGTACTTATCTGATATGTGATTTCCAAATATTTTCTACTATTCTGTAGGTTTTTCTTTTTGTTAATTTCATGATAAAGTATTTTGATTCACAAGAGCTTTTAATTTTGACGCAGCACATTTTATCTATTATTTGCTTTTGTTACTGAGCTTTTAATTTCCCTTGATTTCCCACTCAGAGTTTATCTTAGATTGCTGGTTTTCCCATTGTTAAAACCACAATATGGTTTTTGTTTATATATAGTAGATACTTTTTTATTTTTTTATAAGATACTTAGATTACAAAAATGTTACTCAAAGAATATAGGGATTCCCATATGTCCCACTCTCCACACCTCCCACACCTGCCAATATAAACATCTTTCGTTTATATGGGCATATACATTCATTGCAATTGATAAATGCATCCTGGGGCTTTGCCACTGAGCATGGACCATAGTTCACATTTTTGTCTACAATCTCTCCCACACAGTTCTGCATGCTATGTGATGATATAAAATGGCCTATATCTGTTGTTGCAATGTCATTCAGGACGATTCCCAAGTCCCAAAAAAGCCCCCAAATCACAACAGTTTTTCCCTCCCCTGCCCCCAAAGACTCCAATGGTCATTGCCTTCACATCAATGTTGTAATTTCTTCCATTATTAGAATCACAATATGTCTATAATAGAATACCAGTAAGTCCAATCTATTCCATAGCTCTTCCCCTAGTCCTGATGATTTTGGGATGGTGATGTCCATTCCACTCTCACTGAGAGGAGGCTTTGATCCTGTACAGCCAATGGATAAGACTCTCTTGCTTGCAGTTGTTGGCTCTCTCGTTTCGTTAGTACGGTGTTTGTCAATCCTCACCTCCTTGTTAGTTGTCCTGGGTGAGTCCAATGAACTGGAAAGTAGGTTTTGCAACTCCCCTGAGTTTCCAGGGAGGAATGGTAACCCTAGTCCTCTGCTGGTGGGAATGTAGGATGGTACAGCCATCATGGAGGACAGTTTGGTGGTTCCTCAAAAAACTAACTATAGAACTGCCATATGATCCAGTAATTCCAATGCTGGGTATATACCCAGAATAATGAAAGCAAAGACATGAACAGATATATACACACCAATGTTCATAGAGGAATTATTCACTATTGCCAAAATTTGGAAATAACCCAAATGCCCATCAACAGAAGAATGGACTAACAAAATGTGGTACATACATATGATAAAATATTACTCAGCTGTAAGAAGGAATACATTGTTAACACACAGGATAACATGAATGAATCTTGAGGACCTTAAGTTGAGTGAAGAAAGTCAGGAAGTGAAGGATGAACATTATATGATGTCACTTATATGAAATGAATCAAGCAAATTGAGTAGACTCAGACAGCTATTATCTGGAGGATAGGTTTACAGGAAATAGAAAGGTAGAAAAAGGTTGTGAGCCACAGTATGGTTTTAGTGGCTCATGTGTGTGAGGCTGGCAGAAGTCCATAACCAAAGCTACAGAAAGGTGATTCTTTCTCCCCAAACACTGCTATTCTGTGGCTATCTCCCTGTAATTCTTCACCTTGACTTTTCTGTCACTTGGCAATGCATATGGTGATGTCATTCTCCTTTCTATTCTGGGTTCCAATTATTTCCATATTCTTTTATGACTTTTGCATTTTATCTTAACTTCATTCTGCTTATAAAGGACTCCAGTAACTGGATTAAAGCCCAAACTGATGTATTTGACCATAACTTCTCTAGAAATACCATATTCAAAAGTTCCTATTTAAAACTGATTCACAGCTGACTAGCTCCCTGAGGATGGCTGATTGGGGACAGAGTCCTGCCCGGTGGTCTGTGCTGTGGGCGAATGGAGCAAGAAGCTTGGGACAATTATCTGGAGGCAGCTCAACAGCATGGATTGCTCGGTAGAGATCCATGAGTTTTAACCCTGCCCATGAAGGTTAACACAGATGGCTGAGCCTTACCTTCAGGGAAAAAGGCTGATTTGAGCCATGACTCCTGCTGGCAACCCAGTGAGAGGGAGTGTTCTCTGAGAGTGGGAGGATTATGGTGAAGGGTTGAGAGGGCTTTCCTTTCTGTGGATTTTGCTCCCTGGAACCCCTTGCAGCTTTGGGGAACAAAATAGCTGGCTTGAAGCAGGACCAGGCTGAGGGGAGAGGTGAATCTACTGAGGAAGTTGACTTACCTAGCTACCCAGGGATATGCCCCAACCACTGCCGGCAACCCTGTGAGAAGGAGCAGTCTCTGAGAGTGGGAGGGTTATGACAGAAGGTGGAGAGCAGTTTCCTTGCTGTTGATTTGGCTGCCTGGACCCCCTCATAGCTTTGGGAAGCAGATAACCTGGCTTGAAGTAGCACCAGGCTGAGGGGAGAGGTGAATCTACTGAGGAAGCCTGATTTACCCAACAGCCCAGTAATACTCAGGCTTGGTTCCAGAGGGGGCAGAGTCAGAAATTTTTATCGTTCTGCACTGACTAGCATAAGAGTTTCAGCTCCCCTGGGGAGGCCAGGAAGTGGGAAGTGCTTGATTAGTGTCCACGAGCCTAGTTAGGGTCCCCTCTGTGAAGGGGGTGGTCTAGAAGAGGACATATTTGGGATCCCTTATTTTGCCAAAAAAAAAAAAAAAAAAAGACAGTCACTTTAAAAAATAAAAAATGAAATTTTCTTTTTAATTTAGTTTAATAGCTAGAATCTGCCTGAAAACTAGCAGAGAGAACCATGCAGGGCAATTGATCGATAAATTCAAGCAGGCTGAGAGGTTCCACAAGGGCCCAAGAAGGAACACTGTTCATCCTTAGATTTGTTTGACTGCTTGCATGTGTGGTTATTTGGTTTTCCTCTGTTTATTTGTTGTCTCTTGCTTTTCTTTTCTCTTTCCTCCACCACTTCTTTTAAAAAAAAAAAATTTGTTGTTAGCTTATCTCTTCTTTGCTGTGCTTCTTCTTCAGTGATTTCTCATTCTCTCTTTATATAGATTTTGTATCCCAAGCTATCTCTTTTCCTTCTTTCACCTTTCTGCCTTCTGTTTTCTGTTGTGGTTCTTACATACCACATTTTTTCATTAGCCCACAGCTTAAGGGTTTCAGTTTCTATTATATCTCTTCTGTTTTCTTCTTTTTTTGTTAATATTAACTTTTTTCTTTCAGCCCTTTCTTTACTCTTTCTCTCCCTGCTCATCACTCTAGCCTTCTAAATCATTATATATATATTCCTCTATTTGGTTTCCCAGTACATAGTAGGTACTCCACTTTTTTTCCTATTACTCTACACTGCCTACATGAAATAAATCTTCATTGCACTAAGTCTTATACAGCCCCTCTTCTAACTTTTATCAATATTACTATTATCCTACTTCCTTTCTCACATCTTTTGGTTCCTGTCGCCCTAATATTTTGCCATCAAGGGGACATTGTAAGAAGCAAGGAAATAAAATAAGAAGAAAAAGTGTCAAAGAGAAAAATCAACACATACACAGAACCAACAGCTAAATAAAACTCTAGAGCAGAGAGGGAAGATAATCAACTGAATAAATCCATCAAGATAAAATGATGACTAGAGGGCAAGAGAAAATTACAAATCACACTGAGAAACAGGAAGTCATGGACCAGTCCAATGAACAAACTAAAAACCAGGAAGAGATGCAGAGCATTGAACAACTAATCAAAGCTTTCCAAACAAATATCATGGACCAACTTAATGAAGTGAAGGAAGAGATTAAGGATATTAAGAAGAGACTGTGAGAACATACTGAAGAAATTGTAAACATACATAAAAAGAAAATGGATATGATGGCAACCAATGGCATAATCCAAGAAATCAAATAGACGCTGGATTCAAATAACAGCAGATTTGAACAGGCAGAAGAAAGAATTAGTGGTCTGGAAGCCTATACCTCTGAAATCAGATAGTAGAACAGATAAACAAAGAGACAAAAAAATCCAGAAGGGAATCAGTGATTTAACCAAAAACACAAAATGAACAAACATATGCATTATGGGCATCCAAGAAGGAGAAGAGAATGGAAATGGAGCAGAAGGAGTGCTGAAGGAAATAATGGCTGAAAACTTCCCAACCCTAATGAGAGAGATGGGTGTGCAGATCCAGTAAGCACAGAGCACCCCAAACAGTATAAATCCCAATAGGCCAACTCCAAGATGTATACTTGTCAAAATGTCCAATGCTCAAGACAAAGAGAAAATTCTCAAGGCAGCAAAAGAAAAGAGAACCATCACATACAAGGGAAGCACAATAAGATTAAATGCTGATTTCTCATCTGAAACCATGGAGGCAAGAAGACAGTTGTATGGCATAGTCAAAGTACTAAAAGAAAAAAAAACTTCCAGCCACAAATTCTCTATCTAGCAAAACTGGCATTCAAAAATGGTGGAGAGTTCAAAATATTCACAGATATACAGATATTAAGAGAGTATGGCAATAAGAAACCTGCACTTCAAGAAATACTAAAGTAGGCTTGACAAGTTGAAAGGAAAAAACAAGGGAGACAGAGTGGGAGGACAGTTTAAAAACAACTGAAAAGACAAAAACAGAACAAAACAACATATGACATACATTAACTCAATGAAAAAATGGCTGAAGTAAGAAATTCATTGTGAGTAATAACACTGAATGTTAATGGATTAAATTCACCACTCAAGAGACACAGATTGACAGAATGGATAGGGAAATATGATCCATCTATATTGTGTCTACAAGAAACCCACCTTTGACCCAGGGATTCAAGGAGGCTGTAAGTGAATGTCTGGAAAACAATTTTACAAGCTAACAATAGCCAAAAAAGGGCAGGAGTAGCTATTCTAATATCAGACAAAATAGACTTAAATGCAAAACTATTGTAAGAGACAAAGATGGGCACTATATATTAGTAAAAGGAGTAATCTCTCAAGAAGAGCGAACAATCATAAATATTTATTTTTCTAAACCGGGAGCCTCAAAATACATGAGACAAACTCTGGAAAAACTAAGTGGAGAAATAAATGCCTCTACAATTATATAGTGGGGCACTTTAATACACCATTATCAACATTAGACAGAACATCTAGACAGAGAATCAATAAAGAAACAAAGACTCTGAACAATACATTAGAGGATGGGGACTTAATAGACATATACAGAATACTACACACAAATAGAGCAGGATTTACATTCTTCTCGAGTGCACATGGATCATATTCCAAGATAGACCACATGCTAGGCCATAGAACAATTCTCAATGAATCCAGGAAGAATGAGATTATACAAAGTAATTTCTCTGACCACAATGTAAAAAAATTGGAAATCACTAAAGGCCAGAGAATAAGATTATGGACAAAGATATTGAGTTAAACAACACACTCTTAGACAAACAGTGGGTCAAGGAAAAAAATCTCAAAAGAAATCAATAACTACCTTGAAACTAATGAAAATGACAACACAACATATCAAAACCTATGGGATGCAGGCAAAAGCTGTCCTGAGAGTGAAGTTCATAGACATAAATATATAAATTAAAAAAGAAGAAAAGCTAAAATTGCATACTTGGGGGAATTGGAAAAACAACAAAAAACTAAACCTAAAGGAAGGAGAAAGAAGGAAATAACAAAGATTAGAGCAGAACTAAATGAAATAGAGAATAAGAAAGCACTAGAAAAAATAAACAAAACCAAAAGCTGGTTCTTTGAGAAGATCAATAAAATTGACAAACCCTTAGCCAGACTAATTTAAAAAAAGAGAGAACAGATGCAAATACACAAAATAAGGAATGAGCAAGGGGATATCACTACTGACCCCACAGAAATAAAGAGTATCCTAAGAGGATACTTTGAAAAATTATATGTCAAAAGGATGATAATTTAGAGGAAATGGGACAAGTTTCTAGAAACTCACAAACAGCCTACATTGATGAAAGAAGAAATTGATGAATTCAACAATCCAATTACAAATAAAGAGATAGACTCAGTCATCAAAAAACTCCCAAATAAGAAGATCCCAGGACCAGATGGCTTCACAGTTGAATTCTACCAAACATTCCGGAAAGAACTAACACCAATTCTACTTAAGCTCTTCCAAAAAATAGAAGTAGAAGGAATATTGCCTAACTCATTATATGATGCCAACTTTACCCTAATACGAAAACCAAACAAAGATACCACAAGAAAGGAAAATTACAGACCAATTTCTCTAATGAACCTAGATGCTAAAATCCTCAACAAAATACTGGCTAATTGTATGCAAGAACATATCAAAAGGATTATACACCATGATCAAGTGGGTTTCATCCTGGAAATGCAACAATGTTTCAATATATGAAAATCAATCAATGTAATACACGACATAAAGGGATTGAAAGAAAAAAATCACATGATCATCTCTATAGATGCAGGAAAAGCATTTGACAAAATACAGCACTCTTTCCTGATAAATACAATGCAAAAGATAGGAATAGAAGGAAACTTTCTGAACATGATAACGGGTATATATGAAAAACCCAAAGCTAATATCATCTTCAATGGTGAAATCCTCAAAGCCTTCCCTCTGAGATCAGGAATAAGACAAGGATGCCCACTATCACCACTCCTATTTAACATTGTTTTAGAAATACTTGCTTGAGCACTGAGGCAAGAAAAAGATATAAAAGTCTTTTAAATTTGAAAAGAAGAAGGAAAAATTTCATTATTTGCAGATGACATGATCTTATATGTAGAAAGGCCTGAGAAATCTACAACAAAGTTTCTAGAACTTATAAAGGAGTTCAGTAATATCACATGCTGTAAGATCAATGCTAAAAAACAGTAGTATTTCTACTCCACCTCCAAGTGAGAGAGGGCTTATATCCCATGGATATGGTGGGTGGGATGATCCTGCCTGCAGATTCCCTGGGATGGCCATTGCCCATCATTGTCTCCTCGCCAGGTGACTTGGATGAATCCATTGAGCTGTAGGGTAGGAGTTGCAGCTCCACTGATGGTATTCTGTTCACATATGGTGATTCTAGCAATGGAAGAAATTATAAAAATGAGGTGGAGCCAGTGGCCACTAGACACTTTTGGGGCAGGGAGGGGACAAGCAGTTGAAATACAGGGTCTTCTTTGGGATTTGGAGGTTGTTCTGAGTAACTTTGTGGCAACGGATGTAGGCCATTTTAAATCAGCACACACCACTCAGAACTGTGTGGGAGAGAGTGTGGTCTATGGGGTGAACTGTGGTCTATGGTTGGTGGCAAGGCCCCAGGATGTGTAAGTCCATTGAGGGTGGTGGGCCACACTTGTGGGAGATGTTTGTGTGGGATGTGGTGGGAGGTGTGGGAGGTTGGCAACATGGGAATCCCAGTGGGTTCCATGTAATATTTTGGGTATCTAAGCACCTTTTAAAATATATTTTTATATATACATAAATAACATTTTTGTTAGCAAATGCACATATATGCGTATATATTTATATATCATTTTGCAAATGTTGGTATGTATTGTGAAAATTTTGATTTTTACCCACACACACAAAAAAAAAGAATGAAGAAAAAAAAAGAAATAACTGTTAGAAAACCTAAAAAAAAAAAAAATCAGTAGCATTTCTGTACACCAATGACGAGCAATCTAAGGAGGAAATCGAGAAAAAAAACACCATTTACAATAGTAACTAACAGAATAAAATACTAGGTAAAAATTTAAAGATGTAAAGGACTTATATACAGAAATCTACACAACACTGTTAAAGGAAAACAAAGAAGACATAAATAAATGGAAGAATATTACCTGTTCATGGATAGGAAGTCCAAACCTCATCAAGATGTCTATCCTACCCAAACTAAGCTACAGATTTAATGCAATCCCAATAAAAATCAACACTGTAATTTTTAAGGAACCGGAAAAACTAACTACAAAATATATTTGAAAAGGTAAGAGGCTCCGAATTGCCAATGATATATTGAAAAAGAAAAATGAAGTTGGAGGTATCACATTACCTCACTGTAAAACATACTACAAAGCTACAGAGCTCAGTAATGTATGGTACTGGCACAAGGATAGACATACTGACCAATGGAACCGAATTGAGAGTTCTGATTTAGATCCTCGCATATACAGTCATCTGATATTCGACAAGGCCACCTAGACCACTCAGTTGAGAGAGAACGACCTTTTTAACAAGTGGTGCTTAGAGAACTGGATATCCATATTCAAAAGAATGAGTAATACTATGTCACACCTTATATGAAAATTCAACTCAAGATGGACCAAAGATCTAAATATAAGATTCAAGACCATAAAGACCTTGGAAGATAATGTAGGGAAGCATCTACAGGACCTTGTAATAGGAAATGATTTCATGAGCTTCACAACCAAAGCACGGGCAGCAAGAGAAAAAATAAATAAATGGGATCTCCTCAAAATTAAAAACTTCTGCACCTCAAAGGACATTATTAAGAAAATAAAAAGGCAGCCTACTCAATGGAAGAAAATATTTGGCAACCATATATCTGATAGGAGCCTAATATTCTGCATATATAAAGAAATCCTACACCTTGAAAATAAAAAGGCAAACAACCCATTTAAAAAATCGGCAAGTGACCTGAAAAGACACTTCTCCAAGGAAGAAATACAAATGGCTAAAAAGCACATGAAAAAAAATGATTGACCTCACTAGCTATTAGGGAAATGCAAATCAAAACAACACTGAAATACCATCTTACACCCATCAGAATGCCAGATTTTAAGTGTTGGAGATGATGTGGAGGAATAGGAACACTCATCCACTGCTGGTGGGATTGTGTAATAGTCCAGCCACTGTGGAGGACAGTTTGGCAGTTCCTCAGAAAACTAACAATCGATCTTCCATATGATCTAGCGATTCCACCGCTGAGTGAAGCAAGCCAGGCATTGTAGGATGAATAGTATGTGACCTCACTGATTTGAATTCAGGAAAGTGAGCAGTCTCTGAGAACCATTGTCTGAAAGATAGGTTAACAAGGGAGAGAAAGAGAAGAGAAGGTTGTGAGCCATCACACATATGGACATAATCTATGGTAAAGGGATAGAGTATAGTTGCATATTGAAGGATAGGACAGGTGGGTAGTGATATTACTGGGTTTGGTGGTGCAGGGTTGACAGGTGGGTATATTAGGCAAGGTGGGTTAGAATACCCAGGATACTGGGAGGAGAGATGGGAAGGGGACTAGGTGAACATGGGATTTGTGGGTATGATGTTGAAAGTGCAGGAGTGGGAATGCTCTTATGGAGGTATGACAAGGTAATGCCACGGAAGTGCCAAGGAAGTGATCTAATCAAAATGTCCTATCTGCAATAGGTTTACACTCACAGGAATGGATTAAATTTAAGAACATGATTTTTCTGGAGTCCATATAGATCCAAAACATCATAGCTTTACAAAAGGGAATTTTCTTTCATTTACACTTACAACTATTTCCCAAGGAAGCCAAATGCTAGTAGAAACTGTTATTCACAATTATGACCCATGTCCAGTTTTAGTCTCTGTACTTCACTTTAGTGTGTGGGGATGCACAAGTCCTCCTATATTCTCTTTGGCCTATAGGGTCTCAGTCAATACAGAGACAGGAAGAGACCCACTTCAATTTTTGTTTCCTTTGTTTCCCCAGCAATAGGTAAAGCTGTATGTTTAAATGAAAGAATAGATGTATGGATGGATGTTAACTGAATATACAGAAGAGATGAAAAAAAAAAACTTTCATGTATTTCCAGTGCAGCTGCATATATTGATTTTAGCCTTAGTGACACAGAAGGATAGATTTCTTTAGTGTGTTAAAGACCAAAATGTGCTGGTCATTCATTGTTATTGTCAGCTACTCTTTGTAATTCATATGAAATAGCTTAAAATGTCTTTGTCACCAAAAACAGGTAAAGTAGGAGATTGAAAGTGAAGTCCTTACAATATTTTCTTGAACTCTTTAAAGAAATGAAGAGCAGATCTTTTAAATACTAGTCCTTAATTTTTTAAAAAAATAAACTTACAGAACATCATACAATCCTTGTTTTATTTGTAGAGTGGTGATGCCTAGAAAACTCTCCTCCAATTCCCTTTCTTGAAATGATTATAGGAAAATCATGAATCATTCAGTTGAGTGTTAGTTGAGCTCCAGTTTTCATTTCTCATCTCTCCCATAATGGTTTTACTTCTCTGATTTATTCCCTCTAGTGTTCTGTTTACCTACATGAGACCAAAAAACTGATCTGCTTACCAAGGAATATGATAACCAGTTTATATTTTAGCAGAATAACTTGGTTCCACTTCCTCTGTGAAGGTCTTTTTGTAATTTTGCTGCACTTTACTTAGTGCTTCTTTTTTGTTGGTGTTGATGGCATCATATATGTGGAAATCCACTCTGGGTAATTTGCAAACTACTTCAAATTTTAAATAAGAGATGACAAGTAGATGTCAATACACATACCAATATGTCTGGCTTTCAGCTATTGAAATGCTGACTATCAAAGAAAGCTACAAAATAGGAAAAAGGGAAAATCCATTCTTGTGGAACACACAGGAGGCACCCCAAACCTGAGGCTATTGACTTTAACTAAGCAGCCCATCTCAGCTTCTAAGTCCAACCACAGTTAGCTTTTGTGTAGACAATTTAAAAATCAGTAAAGGTGTCGCTCATCATATGGGATGAATCTGGCAAATCAATTTGGCTACATGTAATTATAGACATCTTAATAGGTAGAATCTTTAATAAGGTTTATTGTAAATATGTGGTAATACATAGAGTTGATGGTAGTATATAATAAAGAATATTATAAACACTGCTCATTTATAAATTTGTTACTGAAAAGTGAGGTCTAGGAAAGTTAATGTTAATTGAAAGAAAGTTAGATGATTAGCTGGAGACTGAATAACAATAATCTTGGTGGAATATGAGGACTGTGGTTAATAATAAAAATACTAGAAGATTCTTCAACTACCAGGTGTTAAGAGTATATTGATAATGGCTACAAGACTTCAAAGTGTATAGGGAGGTCATCCCAGATGTAACGCTTATGCACATCTCAGCAGGATCTCATAGACTGCTAAAGTGGATACTTCCAAATAGTGGGTCTCCTGAGGGCTCTGGAGACACCCAGGTCCTATGGTTAGGGCAGATAGCTCCAAAGTTTGTTGCCTTACTGGTGGGCCCTATTTTGGGGTTTGTACTCCTGAGAGTGACAGATTAGGACTCAATTATGGCTTCCCTACACATGGCTCATCTGTCCCTTCTATTTAAACCTATACTTGAAGCTGGAGTTGGTAGGTATACATACAAGAGACTGGGATCTTTGGATGTCCATGTGCCAGCTGGGTCTGGAATCTTAGCGGAGTTGCAGCTCCTACTCTTTAGTTCATTGGACTCACCCAGGACAACGAACAAGAAGGTGAGGATTAATAGCCACCATGCCAAGGAAACAAAAGAACTGACAACTGAAAGCAAGAGACTCCCATCCATCAGCTGTATGGGATTGAAGCCCCCTCTCAGTTAGAGCTGGAGTGGGCATCACCATCTCAGAATCCTCAGGATTGGGGAATGAAATATGGCCTAGAATTGACTTACTGGTATTCTATTAGAGACGTTTTGTGCTTCTAGAAATTGGAGAAATTACAACATAGATGTGGATGCAGTGACAACTGGAAGCTCTGTGGACAGGGAGAGGGAAAAACAGTTTTAATATGGGTTTTTTTTCAGGACTTGGGAATCATCCTAAATGACATTACAATGACAGGTAGAGGCCATTTTATATCATCACATAAGATGCAGAAATGTGTGAGAAAGAGTGTAGACTACAATGTGAACTATGGGCCATGCTCAATGGCAAAGCCCTAGGATGCATTTATCAATTGCAATGAATGTACCATCCAAGTGAAGGATGTTGTTTATTAGGGAGGTTGTGGGAGGTGTGGGGAGTGGAGCATATGGGAATCTTTATATTTTTTGTGTAACATTTATGCAATCCAATTATCTTTACAAAATAAATATATTTTAAAAAGTCAATTGTTAAAGAAAAAAGACATTAATAAATTGGAAAGTAGAAATAATGTTATTTATGGACTATAGGTAACACTACTATTGTAATATTTTTATAGCAATGGGAAAGAAGGGACTCTATCAATGATAAAGATAGAAAAAGAATATGGGGTTAAGTTTTACAAGATATAAGTATGATTAATCATTTTTTCCTTCATTTTCTTCATTAACAAGGAGAACTTAGTCATGTTATTTAACCAAATTGTACTCATTTATGTATCTTTCAGAACATTGGAGAAAGAATTGAGTTTGTAGGATTAAATGAGGTAAATGTGCCCATACAGAATTTTATAGAGTAATGCTTTCATAATTTGTTAAACTTCCTTTTGTGGTTATATTATTTTTTAAAGTTGAAATAACATTTACTTATTTAAAAAAGAAGAAATCAGCCATGGTTACTGTAGCAGTTTGGCAGTTTGATATAGTTATGAATTCCAAAAATAGATAGTGGATTATTTTTGTAAACTGGTCTGTTCATCTGGGCATGATTAAGTTAAGATTCAGGTGTTGACTGGGCCATATCAGTAGGATGTTGAGCCCTGCCCCTTGGTGGGTGGAGTCTCAAAGATAATAGACATAGCAAAGGACAGAATTGGAGTAGATTTGATGTTGGAGTTCTAATGAGGCAGGAGAGAAGGCCCCAGGAAAAGAGATGAGCCATTCATCTGACAGTTCACAGCTGGTGTTGTGGAGAGAGGCAAAGCCTAGAAAGCCTCATAGTCTACAGCTGACCTTGTAAAGAAAACAGAGGAGCTGATCCCAGAGAGAAAGGGAGCCCCAGGAAGAGAGGAACACAAGAAGCTTGAACCCTGGCAAATATCAACAGCTGTCTTGCCTCAACACGTGGCAACAGACTTTGGTAAAGGAAAAAACTTATGATTTATGGCCTGGTAACTGTAAGCTTCTACCCCAAATAAATACCCTTTATAAAAACCAATGAATTTCTGCAATTTTGCATCACCACTCCTTTTCACAGAATTTGGTGCCAAGGAGTGGGGAAGTGCTTTTGCAATTACCAAAGTATCGGAACGGTTTTACAAATGGGTAAGGGATGTTTTTTGGAGGAATTGGGAGATGCTTGGTAAAAAAGACCTATAGTGATTTGTAGAGACTGTTGATAGTAATATGGATGCTAAAGAGCCTTTTTATGATGCCTTAGAAGTAAATGATAAAACTATTGGAAATTGGAGGAAAGGCAATCCATGTTTTAAAGTTGCAGAGAACTTAGCGAGATTAATTCCTGGTGTTATATGGAAGACAGAATTTGAAAATGGCAAACCTGAGAATTTAGCTGAAGAGCTTTCCAAAGTAAACTTGGAGAATATGGCTTGGCTTCTCCTTGCAGCTTATAGCAAAATGTTATTCAAGAGAAATACACTGAGGATTGAACTTTTGGGCACAAAGAAAACAGAAACTGATTCCTGAACTTCCAAGTTTCTGCAAATCAAGTTCCCAGATGAAAGTGCCCCATTTGAAGACTTAGCTAAACCTGGAACTTGTAAATAAGGATTGAAGATGCAGTTATCTTGGAAAGACTTGTGGAAACTCTTACTGTCTAATGGCTTGGACCCCTACTTCTTGCATACCAAACCAACAAGGTTTTTGAGCTCTGTATGATCAAGACCACTGTCAGCTTGGACTAAAAGGAACATGGAAAGGAGAGTTTGAAGGAGAAACAGCTTTAAGAAGAAAACCATGGAAGTTGAGATCTAGAATGAAGACATCACCTTGAGCCAAGAGAAGAGTCTCACCCATGTGTACAGAGAGGGTGAGTTTGCCCTAGCAGTTGAAGAGGGTAGATGTTCCCCCCTGATGGTTTGG
Source organism: Tolypeutes matacus (assembly GCA_026826555.1). NCBI lineage: Eukaryota > Metazoa > Chordata > Mammalia > Cingulata > Chlamyphoridae > Tolypeutes > Tolypeutes matacus. The sequence continues at coordinate 2,129,631 of JAKSZT010014601.1, read as the reverse complement.
GAGAGTTTTGCCACTCCAGGGTGCAGAGAGGGTGAAGAACATCCCTCAAGGATTAGGGCTGTTAAGGTCACCACCCCATAGGTCTGAGAGTGGTGGGCATCTCCCCCATGGATTAGGGAAGGCCAAGTGTCAACTCGTTTCTCCAGGAGAGTT
>JAKSZT010014601.1:2107091-2129468 GCA_026826555.1 Tolypeutes matacus | reverse complement strand
CACCCCTTGTAGGGTCTGACATAAACAGGCTTATACAGACAGACCCACACACAAATATGGGTGATTCGCAATGATTATGCTCCCTTACAAACTTCCAGTTTAAAAGCCTTCTATCTCCCTTGAAAGAAACTTAACATCCATTAAAAAGTAAAGACCCATTCTTTCTGCCCCCAAAATGGAACCTGCAATCTAATTGTTTCTCTGTGCAGATTTTCTGACATTTTCTCTTTAGTACAAGGAAGATTAAGTTTAACATCCTACATCTAGAACTGTTTTTTTCTTTTTTACTCACTTTAATTATGTACACATACCATATCCCTACAACCTTCTGGCAACAACCCCACCTTTATAGAGTATTTGGCACAAATTACATATACATACATTAGGAGTCAAATATACTGATTGATCATTTTATGTCATGCATTTGTACTTTAGATTCAGGGGCAAGTAAAATGTGGTGATATCAATCAAACATACAATATTTCATACATTTTTATATAACCCATATTATTACACTAACATGATCTTAATTTCCTCATGCAGCTTCAATCTGTTGTCTATCATCCTTCTGATATATGGAAAATCTGTGAATTGAAATTTTTTCACTTATGCAGTACTGAATAGTCTAAAACAAATTAACTGGTTTTCTAGTAATCTAATTTTAGTGTATTCTCTGCACTTAGTTCCCAGAAGGATATTACCCAGACCTTCTCAATTTTGCTTACAGGAATAAGATAATATCTCAAAGCAAAACCAGACAGAATGGTTTCAGGAGCTCCTTACGACCCAGGAAACACGTAAATGTTCATAGAGACAAAAAGTTTGATATCCTTTAATGGTCAACTGAGAAAGGAGCTTGCACCTGCACAAAAAATTTCTAAACTATGGTTGATTAGCTGCTGAAATTAAAGACAAGTTGAATGTGCTTGACACAATGAAAGACTGACAAGTTGGACATACCCATCTCACAAGAACCCTGGAAGATCTAATATCATCACTTATTTTTTGCTTGTTTTTCTTCTCCTCTCCCCTTCTCTTTCTGCCTAAAACACATAACTCCCATTCTCAATTTGAACTGATTTGAGGAAGTTTCCCCCAGTTCTTTGCTTGTGCTCTCAACTTCTCACTGAGACATGTGTTTCACCTTGTGGCAAGTTGGGCTGGGCCTTCTATTGGAGATACCTGTACTTACAGGAACACTTCCTTTCTACATAGTGACTTCTGTGTAGCACAACATGTGTGAATGGTCTGTTGGTTATGAACTCCCTGAACTTTGCTTTAACTAAGCATGTGTTAAATTCTTCCTCATTTTTTCTGAGGTACAAGGGACCAGAGATTGAATCCTTATACATGGGAAGTGGTGCTCAACCACTGAGCCATGTCAGCTCCCCTGAGTTGTTTTCAACTGAGTTTTTCACTTGTTTTACTTGTTGTTTGTTTTTGTTTTTTCTAGGAGGCATTAGGAACCAAACCACGGACCTCCCATGTGGGAAGCAGGAGCTCAACCACTTGCATCACATCCTTACCTTCTTCCAAATTTTTGGGGAAAGAGCTATGGACTAGAGTGGACTTACTTTTATTCTATTAAAGACATATTGTGATTCAAGCAATGGAAGGAATTACAAAATAAATGTGGAGCCAGTGGCCATTGGATGCTCTGGGGGCAGGAAGAAAGAAAAGCAGTTGTAATACAGGGGCTTTTTCGGGACTTATCCTGAGTGACGTTGCAACGACAGATATAGGCCATTTCATATTATCATATAACATGCAGAACTGTGTGGGAGGGAATGTGGTCTACAATGTGAACTATGGTCCATGCTTAATGGCAAAGCCCCAGGATATGTATATCCATTGCAGATGATGTGCCACACTAATGAAGGATGTTTATGTGGGAAGTTGTGGGAGGTGTGGAAAGTGGGCCATATGGGAATTCCTATATTTTTTGTGTAACATTTATGTAATCTAAATATCTTTTTAAAAAATAAAAAAAAAATATTTTACCAAAAGCAGTTTTACTGAGATACATTCAGATACCATACAATCTACCCAAAGTGTATAATCAATGGCAATTACTATAATAACAATATTGTGCATTCATCACCATAAAAAATTGAGAACAGAATAGGCACAAAGATATGAATGTTAAACAACACATGAACAACAAATGAATTCCAAGAATGCAGAAAGAATGAAATAAAAAAAGATTATAGCAAAACTAAATGAAATTGAGAATAAAAAAATAAAATAGAAAAAATAAACAAAGCCAAACACTGGTTCTTTGAGAAGATTAAAATTTTGACAAATTCTAAGCTAGGCTAACAAAGAAAAAAGAAAATATGTAAAATAATAAAATGAAAAGTGAGAGAGGAGATAGCAACACTGATCCCACAGAAGCAAAGAGTATCATAAGAGGATACTTTGAAAAATTTCTTGCAACAAGATGGATAACTTAGATGAAATTGACAAATTTCTAGAAACACACAATCAACATATATTGATAGAAGAAATTGATAAACTCAAGAGGTCATTCACAAATAATGAGATTAAATTAATCATCAAAAAAACATCAAGAAAAATTAGGACCAGATGGCTTCATTGGTGAATTCTACTAATCATTCTAGACAGAAGTAACATCAATCCTGTTTAGACTCTTCCAAAAACAGAAGCGGAGGAAACATGACTTAACTCTTCTATGATACCAGCATCATCCTCCTACAAAAGCCACATAAATATACCACAATAAAAGAAAACTACAGAAAAATTTCTCTAATGAAACTAGATGCTAAAATCCTCAACAAAATATTTGCTGATCATATTCAACAACACAGGAAATGAATTATACATCATGAACAAATGGATTTTCTCCCTACTATGCAAAGAAGGTTCAGCATAAGAAAATCAATCAAGGTAATACACCACATAACAGATTAAATGGAAAAAAATCACATGATCATTGCTATCAATTCAGAAAACACATTTGACAAAATACAGCATCTTTTATTTTAAAACAAAGCAAAAGAAGGACGCTTTCTGTTGCTGGTCTATTTAATATTGTGTTAGAAGTACTTGCTGAAGCACCTAGGAAAAAAACTAAAAGGCTTTTAAATTGGAAATGAATAATTAAAATTTCTGTATTTACAGGTGACTTGATATTATACATAGAAAGTTCCAAAAAATCTACAATATTTCTCAAGTTGATAAGGAATTTCAGTAAAGTGGCAGGATATAAGATCAACATGCAAAAAACTGTAGCACGTCTGTAAACTAATAATGAGTGGTCTTAGGAGGAAATCAAGAAAAAATTCCATTTACAATAGCAACTAGAAGAATCAAATATCTAGATATAAAATTAACTTAAAAAGTAGAGGACTTGTGCACACAACATTGTTAAAGGAAATTAAAGAAGACTTTAATAAATGGACAACTAGTCCATGTTCATAGTTTTGAAGACTAAACATTAATAAGTCTGACCTACCCAAATTGATTTACAGATTTAATGTAATCACTATAATATTACAACATTTTTTAATGACCTGGAAAATCCAACTATGAAATGTATTTGGAAGTGTAAGGGGCATTGAATAGCCAAAATCATATTGAAAAAATAAAAAGAAATTGGAGGAATCACACTACTTGACTTTAAAGCATACTACCAAGCTACAGTGGTCAAAAATGCACAGTATTGGCACCAGGATATGCATACTGACCAGTGGAACCAAATTGTGGGAAAATTTTTTTGGTGAATATGGCAGAGGAAGGTCAATGTTGCAAGGTTTCAGTCATGGGGGAATGTGTGGGAAAGGGTGTACCTGCATTATGATTCTATGGACTATGAAAGTGAGCATCTTTGCATAGGGTGCAATCTCAGTGGGTGGTATATGGGAATCCCCTATATTTTCTATATGGTATTTCTGTATCATAAAGCTTATTGGAAAATAAAATGAAAAAAAAAAAAAAAAGACAATGAGGGACCATGCAGAAGAAATGGTCAATATTCATAAAAAAATAACAGAACTTAAGGTGATGAAAAGCACAATGCAAAAAATAATTTTTATATTTTTTAATTTTGTATTTACTATTATTATTTTGTTGTTGGTTATGTTATGGACATATTTTGGAGTGCAGGTGTGGTGCAACTGTTGTACAGGAGGATCACTGGTCTGGGGTAAGGGGAGAAGTGTAGGAAGGACTGCAACTTGGATATGCCTCTACAGAATATGAATGTGTTCATGGGGTCATGGGGTGTTGTTTCAGTGGGTGGAGACCAACAAAATAACTGGAAGAATTCCCAACCTGGGGGTTCTGTTACATGCTTTTATACAGTGGCAAGATCTATTCCACCAAACATGGAACATGACTCCCAGGGATGAACCTTCCTGGAACCAAAGGATTAATACCAAGTGTCAACAAGTGGTGCATTTAGCAAAAGAGCTAGACCAAAATGGGGAAATATTAAAAACAAATGAGTTATTATGTCTAAGAGATTATAAAGTGAGTTGGGAGATCATTTCAGAAGTTAAACTTATGCACCTCTCAAGAGGATCTAACTGACTGCCAAAGTAAATATTGCCTCAACTAAGGTTGCTCCTGAGGTCTCTAGAGACATTTAGACACTGTAGGCAGGGCAGACAGCCCCAGGAATTCAGCATCCACCCCATCAGTGGACTTTACCATGGAATATATGATAACCTATCTCCCCAATGTATCACAGTTAGACTCATTTATAATTTGTCTAAACATGGTTCTTTTGCCTTATTTATTTGAACCTATAATTAGCACTCTACCTGTTAAATATATGTCCCAGGGACATAAATCTTAATTCTGTTAATCAGTTGAGTGGGCCCTGAATCTCAGTAAAGTTGTAAACTATACTTACTCTCCAATTCATTGGACTTACCCAAGACAACTAACAAATGGATGATGATGGGCAACATCCATCCCAATAAACATTATATCTACAACTGCAAGCAGCATAGTTCCATCCATCTGACCCATGGGACCTAAGAACTCTGTCAACTGGAAGCAGAGTTGGCATCACAACCCAAACTCCTCAAGACTGAGGAATGAACAAACATAAGTGGGGAATGCAACTATTGATTAAAGTAGACTTACTTACTACTGTAGTAATGGAAGGACTTGTAGCATTGATATAAAGACAGAGGTAACCTGAGTTTCTGAGGGGAAGGAGATGGAAGATTAAATGTATTCTGAGTGGAGGGAAAAGGAAGAATAGGTGAATGGCATTTTGGAGACATTGGAGTCTTTCTGCATGCTATTGCAATGAGGGATACACACCATTATACATTTTGTCAAAACCTATAAAATTGGGCAGTAAAAAAGTGTAAAACATAATGTAAACTACAGACCATGCTTAGCAGCAATGCTTCAATATATGTTTATCAATTGTCACAAATGTACCACACTAATGAAATTTGTTGTTAATGAGGGGAAGTGTAAGAGAAAGGGTTGGGTATATGGGAATACTGCATATATTTTGATTTAACATTTATGTAATCTAAAGCTCCTTTAAAAATAAAAATATTTTTAAAAACTGTATTGTTGTAAGTATTTAAATAAGGACCAATGGAACGGAATTGAGTTTTCTGATATATATCTTTGCATATATGGCTGTCTGATATTTCATAAGGCCATGAAACCCACCCAAGTAGGACAGAATGGCCTCTTCAGCAAATGGTGGTGAAAGAACTGCATATCCAAAAGAGTTAAAGAGAATCACCATCCCACACCTTATACAAAAATTAACTCAAGATGGATTAAAGATCTCAATATAAGTGCCAAGATCATAAAGCTCCTAGAAGATCATGTAGGGAAACATCTAAAAGATCCTGTAGTAGGAAATGGTTTCATTAACTTTACACCCAAAATATTTGCAAAAAGTGAAAAAATAGATAACTGGGACCTCCTCAAAATAAAAGACTTCTGTGTTTCCAAGGAGTTTCTGAAGAAAGTGAATAGATAGCCAACCAAATGTGAGAAAATATTTGTGAACCACTTATCTGAAATAGGCTAACATCCAGCATATATAAAGAAATACTACAACTAGAAAAGAAAAAGAAAAAAAAATTAAAAATGGCAAAAGACTTGAATAGACAATTTTCCAAAGATGAAGTAAAATAGCTAAAAAGCACAAGAAAACATGGTGAACATCATTTGAACATCATAGCTTTTAGAGAAATGCAAATCAAAACTATAATGAGATATCATCTTACACCTCAAAACTATAATGAGATATCATCTTACACCTATTAGACTGGTGGCTATTAAAAAACAGAACCACAAATGTTGGAGTATATGGAGTAAATGCAACCCTCATCCACTGCTAGTGGGAATGTAGAACGGTGCATCTATTATGGAAGACATTTTAGGGTCCCTCAGGTAGCTAACTCTAAAATTGCGGTATGATCAAGCAATCCCACTGCTGTATAAATATTCAGAAAAACTGAAAGCAGGGAGAAGAACAGATATATGCACACCAATGTTCATAACAGCATTATTCACTATTTCCAAATGTTTGAAGCAACCCAAGTGTCCATCAGCAGATAAATGGACAAACAAAATGTGGTATATGCACACAATGGAATAGTACTCAGCTGTAAGAATGAATGAACTATTCACACATGTAACAATTTGGATGAATCATGAAGTCCTTATGTCTGGTGAAGCCAGCAGGTAACTAGAGGACAAATAATGCATGGACTCACTGATATGACCTAAACATATTGAGCAGACTCACAGAAATCAAGTCTAGAAGAAAAGTTATCACGAGACAGAAAGGTAGTAGCATGAGGTAAGCTGATATCCATATAGGAAGTACCTATGATAAGGTGGAAAAGGGTGGTTTGAAAGTGATGGGGGTGAGTTTGGTGCAGGTATGTGTCTGAAGCCACAGGGCTGGAATGTGAGAGTGAGCAAGGTGGGAGAGTTGGGTTGGACAATCCATGGAACTGGGGGGAAGGTTGGAGGAAGGAATCCCCAGGTGAATTCTGGGGATTTGCAGGATTATGAAGGACTCTACAATGGTGGGAATGTTCTTTTCGCAAACATGGCATGGGAGAGCCACTGGGGCAGTGTGCCAGTGGTGGGATGATATGTGAGAAAGTGTGCATTGGGGACATGCTTCTTTGGAATACGAATGTGTTCATCTTGTGATAATGTGTTATCTCAGTGGATGGAGACACATGCAATAAATAAAGTATTTAACTCCCACCCTGGGAAAATTGCAACTTTCTCATATAAAGGAGCAAAAATCTCTCGAGTACATAGGCAGTGCCTAATAAAAGAAAAGAAACCAGTATGTCAAGCCCACAATACTAATGCATGTAATTATGAACGTTGTTCTTGAATAAATGAAACTTAGTGGTTATCACCGTTTCTGAGGGCTGGGAAAGAAGGAATGGGTAGAACATAGGACATTTTTGGGGCTATTGGAATTATTCTGCATGATTTTGCAATGATAGATAGAGGCCATTATACATTTTGTCAAAACCTATAAAACTGAATGGTGCAAAGTGTAAACCATAATGTAAACCATTGACAATAGTAACAATGCTTCAATTTTTGTTCATCAGTCGTAACAAATGAAAAATACTCACATAGGATGTTATTACTAGGGGGAAATGTTAGAGAAGTAGCGTTGGGGTATATGGGAATCCCTCATGTTTTAGAAATGATGTTTCTGTAACCTAAAGCTTCTTAGAAGATAAAGTTAAAAAAATGGCAGAGGGAAAACATACAATAGAAATTGTCTGTATACAAAAAAGATGACAGACCTTACAGAAATGTAAGGCACAATGTAAAAATTAATTGACTTTATTTTTAGGGAAGTTTTGGATTACAGAATAGTTACAACTATGGTAGGGGATGAACATTGATGCAGGATGTCGGTGGAAGGGGGCAGTGTATGAAAGTATGTAACCGGGGCATGCTGCTATAGAATATGAACGTGTTCATGTGGTTATGGGGTATTTCCTCAATGTGTGGAGACCCACAGTACAAGCAACACAATATTAAATTCCTATCCTGGGTGTTCCTGCTGCATTCTCTAATAGGGTGGCAAGGACCTCTAGAGTACATAAGCAGTATTAAGCAAAAGTGAACAGCCAAATATGGCAGGCCATTGATATTAATGCTTGAACTTATGAACCATATTCTTATAAAATTTAAACTTAACTTAGTAATATATTTTTCCTATAAGTTACCTCCTATAAGATTACTTATTACTCAAATATGGTCTCTCTCTAAGCCAAACTCAGCACATAAGGTCACTGCTTTCCCCCATGCATGGGACATGACTCCCAGGGATGGGATCAGAGGGATTATTACTAAGCACCAACTAGCAGTGCATTTGTAAAAAGACCTTGAAGAAATGGGGGAAATATTAAATACAATTGAGTTTTTATGTCTATGAGATTTCAAAGTGATTCAGGAGGTCATTCCAGAGGTTATGCTTTTGCACCTTTCAGTAGGATCTCACTGACTACCACAGTAAGCAAAGTCTCAAGCAGAGGTATCCCTGAGGGCTCTAGAGACATCTGAACCCTATAAGCAGGGCAGACAACTTCAAGAATTTGACACCTTATCAGTGGGCCTTGCCTTGGAATATATGATAACCTGTCTCCCCAATATATCAGAGTTAGAATTATTTATAATTTTCCTACACATGATTCTTCTGCCCCCTTTATTTGAACCACAAATTAACACTATACCAATTAAATATATGTCACAGAGACATAAAATTCGGTCTGTTCAGATGTTGGTTGAGTTCTGAATCTCAACATACATCTTCTCTAAAGTTCATTGAAACTTACCTAGGACAACTAACAAAAGAATGATGATAGACAATACCCGTCCCCCAAAACAGAGTATCTACAAGTGCAAGTAAGACACTTCCATCTTTCTGCCCCATGAGATCTAAGCCCCCTCTCAGAGAAGCAGAGAGGGCATCACGATCCCTAAGTTCTTAAAATTGCAGAATGAACACACGTACGGGTAGATATACAACTATGAACAAATGTAGACTTATTATTCTTGTAATGAAAGAACTTATATCATTGATATAAATACAGTGGTCACCAGAGGTTCTGAGTGAAGTGAGAGGGAATAATATGTGTAACTTGGAGCATTCGGGGGACATTGGATTTGTTCCACATGATGTTGGAATGATGGATACAAGGCATTATACATTTTGTCAAAACTTGAAAAATTGTGCAGTGCAAAGTGCATACCATAATATAAACTATAGACCATGGTTAATAATGCTTCAATATTTGTTCATCGATTGTAACAAATGATCCATGCTATTAATGGGGAATGTGTGAGAATGGATGAGGTGGGATATATGGAAATCCTCTATATTTTAGATGTAACTTTTATTTAATCTAAAATTTCTTTAAAAAATAAAAAAAATTGAGATACCACTACACACCAAAATGATGTTTCTTTTTAAGGTCATGGAAATAACAACTGTTGGGGAGGGATTAGAAAAATTGACTATGTTGTTTATGTTTGATGGGTGGTTCCTTAGAAAGTTTAAGATAGAATTACCATATGTCACAGCAATCCCATTCCTCAGTATATACTCAAAACAATGGAGATAAGGGATTCAAACAGAAACTCATATTCCTGTGTTCATAGTAGCTTTATACATATTAGACAAAAATGGAAAAAAAATACATGTGCAAACAACAAATGAATGGATAAACAAAATGTGATACATACAATGGAATATTATTCAGCCATAAAAGGAATAATATTTTGATGCATGCTAAGCATAGATATACCTTGAAACTATAATGAATGAAATTAGTCACAGAAAGACAAATAGACTCTGATTCCCCTTACATGCAATATCTTGAGAAATAAAATTCACAGAGAAAGAATTTACCAGGAGCTGAGGATAGAAGGTCAATTTTAGAAATTTAGGTATAATTAAACATTTTTTTAATCCTGGAATTGGGGTCAAATTAAATGAGAATGAAGACCAAAAACATCAACTTGATGGGAGAAAACATGGAGGTCAGAAACAATTCAATGTATTCCTGAAAACTTAGTATGTCATAAAGCAAGGATTTCACACCAGTTGGACAATGACAATTTACATCTGTGGACAATAGATTATAAATTATTAGAAAAATTTACATTGATTAATTATCTCCTGCATACATGAAAAATTTCAAATATAAATTTTAAATTAAAACCAAGGATTAAGAAGAAAATAGAAAAGAAAGCACGTACAATTAGATGCATGTAAATATGAATTTTTACAGTGGCTATCAGTTGAAAAAGGCAAATATAGAAAGCAATTTTACAGCAAGCACTTTGGGAATACACATTATCCTGAATTCCTATTTGTAAGTCTTTATGATTAAGTGTAGGTATACATATTGACTATTAATGATGGAAAATTCATAATAAATGATGATAGAAAGCAGTTTCTATTACTTTGAAATATCTGGATGCAAAATTCAGGAAGTTTATTGTTCAAAAGTCTAATAATATGATATAAACTTATGAGATAAAACCTAGAATGTCTGTTTAGTACTGGAATCCATTTTACCTCTTAATCCTTTCAAAGAATTCTTATTAGGTCTTATCAGAATAATATAGCACTTGGGGGCAAAGATGTAACCTAGTAACCCTGCACTGGAAGCCAAGATGGAGAAAATCTCCACAGCCACCATGACCTTTCCCTTGGTGCTGTGATAGACAGGGAAGAAGGTAACCCAGACACTACAAAACACCAGCATGCTAAAGGTCAAGAACTTGGCTTCATTGAAGGTGTCAAGGATGTTCTTGGCCAGAAAAGCTACAGTGAAGCTCCCCAGGACCAAGGAGCTCAGGTACCTAGGACACAATAGAAGGCAGTGACAGAGCTCTTGTTGCACTCAATGATGATGTTTCTGGGCTCAGAGTGTGTGCCTATATCAATGAAAGGAGGAGAAGTTCCCAGCCACGTTCCACAGATAATCACTTGAATCACGGTGCAGACAGCAATGACAGAGTTAGAAACCCCTGATACCAGCAGCCATCTCATTGTTCTTCCAGGTTTCATGGCTTTGAATGCCAGAATCACTGTGATGGTTTTGGCCAATACAGTGGAAACAGCCACAGTGAAAACAACTGCAAAGCTGACTTGAGTGAGAAAACTGGTGGCCGTGTTGGGATGGCCAATGAAGAGTAAGGAGCAGAGGAAACAGAGGAGAACAGAAACAAGCAGGATGTAGCTGAGAGCTCAGTTATTTGCCTTGACAATGGGAGTGTCTCTATGCTTCATAAAGACCCACAGAACCACAGCTGTGACAAGAGAGAAGCAAATAGTTGTGCATGATAGAGGCATACCCAATGAATCTTGAAAGGACAGGAAGGTCACCAGATTTGGGAGGCACTGATTTATCTCAGGGTTTGGATACTCATCAGCTGGGCATTGGACACAGTGCTCTGTATCTTAAGAAAAAAAAAACAAACACTGGCCATTTCAGTGTCACACCTTTTCATTTTTAGCAATGGTCACTTTTCTGTCAAGGTGTGTACAGATCGCCTGGTGAATACTTTGACACACATGATTAAGACTTTCTATTCCTGATCCAGGAAGAATTCTTTCAGCTGTAGATAAGAGACAGCTCAAATGAAATGAATCTTCAACATCTGATGAGTCTAGACTGGCTCATCTGTTAGCTTAGTGATGTCACCAAGGACATGGATTCTTTCCCCTCATTTCACTACTGTCCATGGTGCCTGCCTCATGGTAAGCTTTCTATGCTCTTGTTTTATAATATTGTCCCAAGAGAATTAGAGTTAAAGAGTTCATTATTCACACTCAGATTGTGTAAGAAAAGGGAAATTTGATTATTTCCCCTGGGACATCTTAAAATTTATCACCACCTTAATTTCTACTGATTATTGTTTTTTTTACATATGTATCATTTTTAATATAATTTTTATCTTTTAAAGATACTTAGATTATGTAAGTTTTACATAAAAATATAGGAGATTCCCATATGTCCCACTCCCTACCACTCCCACATTTTCCCACATTAAAAACATCCTTCCTTAGTATGGTAACTTTGTGTCAATTGATGCACACAGTTTGGAGCATTGTCACTAAGCATGGATTATAGTTTACATTGTAATTTGTACTCTCTCTTTCACAATTGTGTGAGTTTTGACAAGATACATAACAGCCTGTGTCTATCATTGCAATGTCATTCAATCTGCAAAGAAGTCAAATAAAAAATGAAAACTTTGAAAGCAAATCGACTGTAATTCCTTGACAGTATATATATATATCTTAACATCTGGTAGAGAAAGTAAATTTGCTTTCAGTTTTTTTCATTTTTATTTGACTACTTTTGCAGATTTATTTTTCCATTTTTTTTTCCATGTTAAAATTTGGTATCTGTTTGGAATTGTATTACTACTACAAATTTATTTCTGAAAGAAATTGAAATTTTTATCATATAATTGCAGGATGAGGTGTGATTTTTAATTCTGATCCATTTAACTCTTAATGCAAGATTTGGTAATTTTTTTTTTTTATTTTAAGATCATAGTTTTAGATAATAAATACTTTAATAAGCATTTAGCATGTATTTGATTGCTATGCAGTTAATAATTTCTTTATTTCAACTATTCAATTCTGCTGTTGTAGCACAGACAATATGGATATTTTAGCCATAATCAATATAAAAATTATTGAGCATGTCTGTGTTTCAATAATCTTTTATTACCAAATACACCATATTTTGCCGATTCTTGACAAAGATCTGCATTCATTTTTCAGTGGTGATATTATGCAATGATACAAACGTGTAAAATAATCAAAGGTAATTCTCTATCACAACTGTGTTCCCATTCCCAGATAGCCATTTCTTCCTCTAAGAGTCAATGACTGCCTTTGGATTCTGACTTTATTCTTTAAGAGACATGCATTGCACACACAGGCATGTGTTTGTTGAGTTGTGGGTCCAGTGTCTTTTTTTTTTTTTTTTTTTGTCCTCTATTTTTCCTTCTTGCTTTACATCCTTATTTGTTATTGGAAATCCTTTATGAGAAACCTAAGTAATTGTTTTTCGTTTGTACATGTCTGAAAATATCTATTCATTCTCTCCCAAGTGATTGAGTGTGGCAGCACTCCTCCTTGAGAAGGCCTCTTGGAGGTTTCATGCTTAAGCAATCCTATCTTTAACATTGCAGAATAAAATATGTCTCTCCCTGTGAGTCCTTTAAATCAGACCCATCAAGGGGGCAGAGTCTCAGCCTGAGGCATGTCTCACTGATGTAGTACAATCAAAAGCCATAAAGTGATGTTATCAAGTAATCTAATTAATGGCCATCAACTGATTTTAATGCAATCAAAGGGCTAGCAGAGGAATAGAATCATTTACAAACATAATCTTCCTCTTTTGGGGACTCAGATTATTTTGAAATAATCTCAGAAAACCAAATTTATCAAGGTGGCTCTAGTTATTTGGGGACCCTTAACTTTCTATACAAATTTGATGATTGGCTTTACATTTCTGAAAAGGATGTTGTTTGAATTTTGATTGGTATTGTATTCTCTATAAATTGCTTTGGTTAAGATTGATATCTTAACAATATTTAATCTATCTGCTGTTATTTCTCCAGTTCCAGAATGCATAATTGGAAAAGACATACTCAGTAACTGGCAGAATCCCCACATTGGATCCCTGACTCGTGGAGTGAGGGCTATTATGGTTGGAAAGGCCAAGTGTAAGCCTCTAGAACTGCCCCTGGCTAGCAAAATAGTAAATCAAAGGCAATACCGGATTCCTGGAGGTATTGCAGAAATTAGTGCCACCATCAAGGATTTGAAGGATGCAGGGGTGGTGATTCCCACCACATCCCCATTTAACTCTCCTATTTGGCCTGTGCAGGACACAGATGGATCTTGGAGGATGACAGTAGATTATCGTAAAGTTAACCAAGTGGTGACTTCAATTGCAGATGCTGTCCCAGATGTGGTATCATTGCTTTAGCAAATCAACACTTCCCCTGGTACCTGGTATGCAGTTGTTGATCTGGCAAATGATTGTTTCTCAATTGCCATTAGTAAGAAACAGTTTTTTTAGGATTTTGTAGCAAAGCCTTTCCATCCTCTGCAGATAACTACTCCCCTTTTGAGAAGCAGCTTTTGGCTTGCTACTCGGCCTTAGCAGAGACTGAATGCTTAACCATGGGTCATCAAGTTACCATGAGATCTGAGTTGCCTATCATGAGCTGGGTATTGTCTGACCCACCAAACCATAAAGTTGGGCATGCACAGCAGCACTCCATAATAAAGTGGAAGTGGTATACACGAGATAGGGCTCGAGCAGGTCCTGAAGGCACAAGTAAGTTACATGAGGAAGTGGCCCAAATGCCCATGGTCACCACCCCTGTGATGTTAACTTCTCTTTCCTAGCCCACAGCTTTGGCCTCTTGAGGAGTCCCTTACAATCAGTTGACTGAGGATGAGAAAACTCGGGCCTGGTTTACAGATGGTTCTGCATGATATGCAGGTACCACCGGAAAGTAGACAGCTGCAGCACTGCAGTCCTTTTCTGGGACATCCTTGAAGGATAGCGGTGAGGGCAAATCCTCCCAGTGGGCAGAGCTTTGAGCAATGCATCTAGTTGTTCATTTTGCTTGGAGGAAGAAATGGACAGAGGTGTGTTTGTACACTGATTCATGGGCTGTTGCCAATGGTTTGGCTGGATGGTCAGGGACTTGGAAGGAACATGATTGGAAAATTGGTGACAAGGAGGTCTGGGGAAGAGCTATGTGGATAGATCTTTCTGAGTGGGCAAAAAAACAAGAACATATTTGTGTCCCACGTGAATGCTTACCAGAGGGAGACTTAAGCAGAGGAAGAGTTTAATAATCAAGTGGATAAGATGACCTGCTCTATGGTTAATGTTCAGCCTCTTTCCCCAGCCACTCCTGTCATTGCCCAATGGGCTCATGAACAAAGTGGCCATGGAGGTAGGGATGGAGGTTATGCATGGGATTAGCAACATGGACTTCCCCTCACCAAGGCTGACTTGGCTACAGCCACTGCTGAATGCCCAATCTGCCAGCAGCAGAGACCCACACTCAGCCCCAGGTATGGCACCATTCCTCGAGGTGACCAGCCTGCTACCTGGTGGCAGGTGGACTACATTGGGCCACTTCCATCATGGAAGGGGCAGCGACTTGTTTTAACTGGAATAGACACATACTCTGGCTATGGGTTTGCATTTCCAGCATGCAATGCTTCTTCCAAAACTATCATCCGTGGACTTACCCAATGTCTTATCTACCATCATGGCATTCCATACAACATTGCTTCTGATCAAGGAACTTATTTCACAGCAAATGATGTGCAGGAATGGGCACATGCCCGTGGAATTCATTGGTCTTACCATGTTACCCATCACCCTGAAGCAGCTGGATTAATAGAACAGTGGAATATCCTTTTGAAGACTCAATTATGGCACCAACTAGGTGGCAATACCTTGCAGGGCTGGGGCAATGTTCTCCAGGCGGCTGTGTATGCTCTGAATCAGGAATCAAGGGGTCGAAATGGGAGTGGCACCACTCACTATTACCCCTAGTGACCCACTAGGAAAATTTTTGCTTCCTGTCCCTGAAACCTTAAGCTCTGCTGGTCTATAGGTTTCAGTCCCAAGAGGAGGAGTGCTGCCACCTGGGAACATAACAGTGATTCCACTGAACTGGAAGTTACGACTGCCACCTGGCCACTTTGGGCTCCTCTTACCTGTGAATCAACAGGCAAGGAATGGAATTATTGTACTGGCTGTGGTGATTGATCCTGAATATCAAGGGGAAATAGGAATACATCTACATAGAGGGGGTAAAGAAGAGTTTGCCTGGAATGCAGGAGATCCTCTAGGGTGTCTCCTTGTCCTGCCATGCCCTGTGATTAAAGTCAATGGAAAATTGCAACATACCAATTCAAGCAGGATTAACAATGGCCCAGAATCTTCAGGAATGAAAATTTGGGTCACCCCACCAGGCAAAGAACCACGGCCAGCTGAAGTGCTTGCTGAAGGTAACGGGAACATGGAATGGGTAGTGGAAGAAGGTAGTGATAAATATGAACTTCAACCATGTGACCAGTTACAGAAACGAGGACTGTAATAGTCATGAACCATTCTTCCATGTTTCATTATGAGTATGATTGTATATGTACACAAAATGAATTTCTTTGTTTTCTTCCCCAACCTTTTCCCCTATCATGAAAAGTTGTATTAATTCCACATCATAATATTTAAGGATGTCAAGTTTAAGAGTGACTATTACCCAAGGACTTGCACCCTGTTCTGTGGGGAATTAATGTATTTCCGGTTGCATGCAGGGGAGTTGAACATTGTTAGGTGGAAATATATATGTATGCTTGTCTGTTATTGTTTTTACTTAGAGAGTAAGTATGGTTTAGAGTAATGTGTATGATTGCTGAGTTGACAAGGGGTGGACTGTGATGGTTAGGTTAATGTGTCAACTCAGCCAGGTAATTGCGTCCAGGTGTTTGTTCCAGCAAGCACTGGGCTAATTGTAATACAAGAGCATTTATGGACTTCAATCACCAGTGAATTTACTGCGTGGATGGCTGATTACATCTGCATCAATCAGGGAGATTACATCATCAATGGGTGGTGCTTTTATCCAATCAGTTGAATGACTTAAAAGTGGAAGTGATTTCAACATTCAGAGAGAATTTCCCAGCTCGTCCTTGGACAGGCAACTTCTCCCAGAAACTTATCAACTATCTTTCATCAGAGTTTCATCGGAGCCACTGGTTTGCAGCCTGCCTGAGGAACCTGGACTTGTGCATCCCCACGGTGCATGAGACACTCTTTTAAATTTTCATATTATTGACAGATATCTCCTGCTGATTCTGTTTCCCAAGAGAAACCTGACTAATACTTTTTCTAACATTATATCTTATTTCCACATATTTGTGAATTTTCCATTTCTCCCTCTATTATTGAATTCTAACTTTCTTCCATTGTGGCTGGAGAATAGGACTTTTAGGATTTCTATATCTTTGAATTTACTGAGCTTGTTTTGTGACCCAAATTATGGTCTATCCTGGAGAATGATCTATGTGTGCCCAAGGAGAATGTGTATTCTGGTTTTTAGTTGTGTGACATGTTCTATATATGTCTGTTTTATCTAGCTAATTTAGAGTAACATTCATGTATATACATCCTTTTTGATCTAACTAGATGTTCTATCCATTACTGAGTGGGCATTATTAAAGTTTCTTACTATTCACTTGGAACTACCAATTTTTCCCATCAAATCTGTCAGTATTTGCTTCATATATTTTGGCACTCTGCAGTTACTTGCATATATATTCATATTACTATATATTCCTTTTGAATTTCCCTCTTTATCAATTTAAAAAGACCATCTTTCTGCCTTGTATCTGTTTTTGACATAAAGTCTATATCACTTGATGTTAATATAGCCTTTCTTTGGTCACTACATGCATGATACATTTTTCCATCCTTTCATCCTCAACCTATTTGTATTTTTGAAATTAAAGAGTCTCTTTCAGACAGCATTGTTTGGATCATTATTTTTAACCATTTTGCCAATCTCTGCCTTGTGACTAGAAGAGTTTAATACATTTGAATTTAAAGTCACTACTGATAAAACAAAACTTTCTTCTGCCATTTTCTTTTTAGGCTTTGTAAATCTTTTACTTTTTCTGTTCTTCACTTCTGATAATGTCTAATTTTATATTAATTTGATTTTCTTGTTGTGCCATATTGATTGCCATCTCATTTCTACCTGGAAATATTTTTCATCTATTTTTCTTATGGTTACCATGGGGTAAAAATTTTAAATCCCTCTGTGTGGGTGTATATATATAACAATCTTATCTGGTGTATTAATAAATTAAGTCCCAGAGCTTACACATATACTTTTCCTATACCTCTCTGCCCTCCATCTTTTATCTGTACTTTTTACAGCTTATATATTTATACATTTTATTTTAAAAACATACACTAATCATTACTTTTATGCAGTTGCATTTTAGCACATGTAAGAAATAAGAAGTGGAGTTACATGCCAAACATTATAATACAAAATTGAACCACTGCCTAATGTCCATTTTTTTCTTCTAAAGAACTTTCTTTAGCATTGTTTTAGGGCAAATCTAGTGGTCATGAGCTCCCTCAGGTTTGTTTTCTGAGATTATCTTAATCTCTCCCTAATTAAAAAAAAAAAATAAGTAGAGTGAAAAATCATTTAAAAAGCAAAGGAATAAAATGAAAAAGGTGAAATATAAATGAAAAATATAAAAGACCAGAAAATTTTGAAGAAGAAAAAAATGAAGACCAAAGAAGAGAATGTGGAATGAGAGAAAAGCAACATAAGAGGGAAAAATGAAAACAAAAAGGAAAGAAATAGAGAAACTAAGGAGAAAAAAATAAGGAATAGAAAAAAAGGAAACAAGAAAGAAGAAATACCAAATCCAAAAAACAATCCAGGAAAAACAGATTTGCCTCTTATGGGCCTAGGAAGCATCTCATTTTGCTCATGATCATCAATCAAATCACCTTTCAGCATGCCCTCCACAGGTAAGGTACACAGAGGAGGACTCTCTTTTCCCATTCTGTGGGCTGCAGTGAGCCAGAGGTTTTACCAAGGTTATTAGCCTTGAGTGTGGGGTATATATATATATCATCCCCAGCCACTGAGGTGAGTAACTCACAGTTCTGATTGGCCTCTTTGTCTCCATCCCTCTCCCACCTGGTTGATTCCAAAAACTCATCTGGACTGCAGATCCCAAAAGCAGATCATTCAGATAGCTTTTTGCCCCTCCTCTGTTTCTGTGAGAGCGCTGAGCACTGTCTACCTATGTCAATACCATCTACCTAGAAACTGTCTTTCATCCAACATTAATTTAAAAAATTCTAATATTTTTTCTAATACGTTTGAATTTGAATCTCTGAAAGACAGAATTTTCCGAATAGATATGAAAATTACTGACAAAGCTATAATCTGAAAAAGAGAAGATTCCATTGCCTATCCCTTCTTCCCTGACACAAAAATATCATAATAATTTACTGTATCAATAAAATACTTCCACATGCCCTCATATGT
Organism: Tolypeutes matacus; assembly: GCA_026826555.1. Classification (NCBI taxonomy): domain Eukaryota; kingdom Metazoa; phylum Chordata; class Mammalia; order Cingulata; family Chlamyphoridae; genus Tolypeutes; species Tolypeutes matacus. Next base: position 2,110,331 of record JAKSZT010014601.1, on the reverse strand, counting down.
TGAGTATTCCACATTGGTGAATGATATTTACCTGCCAAGGCTATAGCATATGTTGGTCTGTGTTTCCTGTAGATATCATTTCTGTTTTTGCCGTGTGTTGCATGAATGGAATGGGCCACAGCATACATGGCATTATATATGAAATAGCTATAATTAGATATAGTCATCATATCAATATTTTCTATTATGACCTTTAAGGAAGCATTTGGTGGGCACTCTTCTATTGTTCCACATAATGATCCTTCAAGTGAGCAACCAAAATTGTAAAGCCAGAATTTCTGAAATAAAAGTCTTCTGGATATTTTGAAGGGTTAACTGTCTTGAGAAAGTGTTTGAAACCAGGAATTGCCCTCTTCTGGTGGGAAAATGAGAGACTTCTGTGGAAAGTGTGCAACATGTGTTCTGACTCATTTGAAGTAATATCCCACTTTGATGTCATAATCCACACCTTACTAGACGTTAAATTAGTGTTTCCTAATATGCCCAGTACCATTAGTATCTGCATATCACCACACATAATATGTACATTTGCAAATGAATTGCTGATCGTGGAAATGGAAATTATATAATTTACAAAATATGCTCTTTTAGTGGCAGGGTATTTTTTTGGGTAAAGGCAACACAGTTACCATTCTTCACCAATCTGCTTTCAAATTCCAAGAGGACTGCTCCCCTCTCATGTCATCAGAAACAAAGAGTGTAATCCAAGTACAACCAAAATGCAACAAAAACAAAATTATTCTATGAGCCAGCAAGCTGTCCTTCATGGCCATTTGATACTGTGAGGCAAACTTCCTTTTGTCATATAGGAAATGATCAAAAGGACCATACGTGACCTTAAGAAGAAAATAAAAATATCATAATTTTACATTTAGTAGGATTCTCCTTGTCTTCCTTGATGAGGACTTAAGAGACTATCTTAAGATATTAAGAGTTAATGAGATATTTGGTGAAAAGAGACCTCAAAGGACATTATATAGTTCTTTTCTCATTCTGAGGACCCAAAAGATCATAATTTCTCAGTATTCCCACCTTTTAGTAGGGATATGTGACTAATTCCACCCAGTGGTATCACATACAGGACAATCCTAATTTGGAATGATTGGAAAGTATAAAAGATCTCCATATGTTCTCCATCTCCCCTGCCGCACACAAAAAGAACATGAGTTTCATTGTGGACACAGATGACATTGGGACTACCTCAGCCTTTCCTTAAGGGGCTTTTGCAGCAGAAGCTCCTTCCACATCTTGCCAACATTGATGATGTGAACTTTGAGAAATCCTCGAATGATATTCCCCTATGCTGTGGAAATTTCCTAGAAAGTACAAGTCAGTGAGTTGTCAACAGTCAATATTTTCATCTGTTCTATTTTGGATTAATTTATGCTAAGCATGACTTTGGGGTGAGTCTTAAAGTATCCACTTTACTTTCTTTCCTCCCTTTCACCCCAGCTATTAATCCCACAAACTGTTAATAACTCTGATGGGTTATGTATGCCCAGCTTTAAACTTTCCCTTTAAGGGAATGACATGAGGACAGATGAGATTTTCTCCCTCCAGAACTCACAACCTTCTTACCTGTGGGATTTTGTAGAGCTCCAGCAGTGTTCCAATCTCTGCTGAAAATGCTGATGTGGTGCCTGCAATAACAGCCACAGATTTGCTTTGTCTTTGGCGATTGTAATTAGGGCGAGTCTGACTCCCTCCATAAAGCCAATATAGGGTGCTCTTCAAGGTCCTGTAGTTACTGGGAAAAGCTTTGTAGAGCTCAAAGCCCAGGGAAAAGTTTGGAAGAAGGTAAACCTTGTTGATCTTGATGGCAAAGAGAAAAGCCGGAACATATTGGTAGCTCTTCCAGAACCACCTAAGGATTATAATACAGCATTAGGGAAAATGACAAAGTTATGTAGTCCAGAGCAACTCCAAAGCTAAGCTAAATTAAAGGAAATGTTTTCTTGCTGAGATTGCCCTCTCAGAATTTCTCTGGCTTAACATATGGAGCCTGAGAGGACATGATTCTCAGAGATTTGCAAGCTACTGGCACATCTTTCTTCCTCTAAGGGGAAACTTCTGTCCAAACCACTGAGAAGTGTGCAGGGCATTGCGAGAGGTGTAAGGAGTCCTTTAGCAGGACAATACAGCAGGCATCTAGATAGATTTGTTATTTTAAGTCCTGTAAATGGGAGTTGCATCAATGAATGGATAAGATGGCAAGATGTTCTTTGTTCACTCTGGGTAAGGAGTGCACAAAATTATCTCAGAAACTCATTTTGAAACACTTGGTAGAATCTCAAACTTGATGTTTTTTTATGTGGAGCTGGAAGCCAGATACAGTCCTTCCTTTTTACCCCTATGCTGGAATATTTAAAATAACAACTGATCTACCAGTTCTTAGAGGATTTGAATAAATTATACTCTCATACCATATTCCCATGAGATATTTCTAAGGTCCTTTCTTATTATTTTCTACACTAATAAATACATCAGTTCTTATAATGACAGTTTTGTTAAATTACATTATTCTTGAATAACAGCACTTAAGTCAAGTTTTGTACCTTATGTTCATGGTCTTCAGCAAATTCGTATACATGATTACCTTGTTTTCCTTCTTGCAGATAATTTTTTTTTTATTTCTCATTTTATTTTATATTCCTTATCTTATCCTTAAGTAGAATAGCTAAAGTTAATTTACTTTATATTTAAAGGAGCTCTAGAATTTTTATATATCCAAATGAAGTAATATTCCTTTTTCTCTTTAAGACTCATACTCTCTGCTTTTGTTGGAAATGTTTTGGTATTTTTTTTAATTTGTGAATTGGATTAATTTAAACATTTCTAAGATGAATTCTTATTTGGCTGTTTTCCGGTAGTCCTAGTGTGATTGCAATACTGTGATTTTCCCAGATAATGAGAAATATTTATTCATATTAAATCTTTAACCATATATTTATGAGGTATATTTAAAGTGTTATAAAGGGGTAGTGGTTAATTTTAATTAAAAACTGTTACTCCATTGCTCTCAAATATCATTTTCTATAATTTTGCTACTCTTGAAATTTTAGTTTTCCTTATGGTGCTTAAATAAATGGTCAAATTTTTGTTATCTCTTAAACACTAAAAGAAAGATATGTAACATTTTATACACAGGACAGATGTGATTATTTTAAAACAGGCCTATTACAAAAATTATCCTATTTGGAACTCTTTGTCCTTAATTATATCCATTTAAACTGTCATTAA
>JAKSZT010014601.1:1873107-2087091 GCA_026826555.1 Tolypeutes matacus | reverse complement strand
TGATTTCCTAAGACTTTGATGTTTGGGGCCTTAGTAGGGAGTTGGAGACCCAAGTCAGTGGAAATGGTGCTTGGGGTTTAAGTACTTGTCTGGTATAGATTACTAAAATTCTGAATCTAGTTAGTGGGTCTCTGCCAGTAACATCTGCTCCAATTCTAAAGGTGCAATTGTACCTGCTATCTATTGGCCCTGGAAGAACAATAATGAGAGAGTTGCATTGGTTTATTTGGCATTCACCCGTAGCAGTTCCTTTAGAGGATGTGAGAGATTGGAGTGACTTACAAGATTCTCTTTCTGCTTCCTAACTCCATGGCAGATATAAGGCATTATTTTTCCATGAGGCAGTCCATCTCTTAAATTGGGTGGTCCATCTGACTTTGCCCCAAGTGGAAAAGGGAAAATACTATAGGACTTGACACTTATATTCCCTGGATTCAGGGCATAAGTATTTTTCTGAGGAGCTTAGGGCCCTTTGGTCATCTAGCCCTCTGCATGATATCTCTTTTAGTGTACAAAAGTCAAATTGGATGACTTTGGAGTCTTTTCCCCCATTAATTCTGGTGATAGTATTTTAAAGAGGCTCCATAAAGGAGGGTGATGTGGAAGAGGAATAGAAGGAGACCAGGTGATCCGGTCATTCTGAGGAAAGTATCAGGAAAGCCCAATAAAGGGAATGCTAAATTGCAACCTTATTCACATTTTGAGAATAAGGTGTAGGGGATTTTTTTTATCTGTAGGCACAGTCTAGGAGCGGGGACTCTCATGCCCAGGTGTGGGAGTAGAGGCAGGTCCTCTGATGTGGATGTAATGGGTCTAGCCTTTTCTGCAGTTCTTATAGCATGTCTTTCCAGGTGTGGATGAACACTCAGTTTTCAGCTGGAACTTGTGGACTGGGAACTCAAGAGAAAGAGTCTGGGTGATCAAGGCTTTTTTCTGTAGGGAGGAAAGAGTTAAAGCAAAAGAGTGCACATATTTTCTTAAAATTTTATCTTTGCTTTGTTATTGAAAAAGAGATCCTATTTTAGCAAGATAAGGGTGTCCAAACAAGATTTCATATGGGGAAAATCTTAGATCTCTCTTAAGGTTTTATCCCAACCCTTAATAGTGCAAGTGGTAGACATTTAGTCCAAGGCAAGCAAGTTTCTATCATCAGTTTGGTAAGCTGTCTTTTAAGCTCCTGGTTCATTCCTTCTACTTTTCCTGAGGAGGGTGGATGACAGGGAGTATGGGAATCCCAGTCAATTTTTAAGACTTTCATTAACCCATGTAGAACTCTAGCTGTGAAATGGGTTCCAGTATCTGAATCAATGTTCTCAGTGAGTCCGTACTTAGGGATAAGGTGTTCTAATAGCACTTTAATTACAGTTTGTGCAGATGCCTGAGAAACTGGGTAGACTTCTACTCAGGAAGTGAGATGGTCAACAACTACTAAGAGATATTTTAATTTTCCCATTAGTGGTACTTCAGTGAAGTCCACCTGAATGCTTTGACAAGTTTTGAGCCCTGGGGGTCACCCTCTTAGGGGTTTGTTCCTCATACTTTGTTTATTTACATTTCTACAGATGATAGATCCATCTACTACTTGGTGGGCTACAGAGTACAGTCTAATATATGCATAATGAGTGAGAACAGCATGGCATAAATTTTAGACATAGCAGTGGTTGCCCTGGTGAAGATGATTTAGGAATCCCTTGCATTAGCTTTATTTGTTATTTCTCTCCCATCCTCCAAAAACCATTTTCCAATTTTTGTCTGAGTTCCACCCATTGCTTTTACCCTTTCTAATGCTTTTTCACAAAAATTAGGTTTGCCAACTTCTGTAGGTAAGGCAGGACCAAAACCATCATTGGGGCTTCAAGTCGTTTTTCTATTCCAGAGCTTTTTGCTTTCTGGTCAGCCAGTCTATTTCCTCTAACCTCAAAAGTATTCCCTTTTTGATGTCCATTTACAAGTATGATGGCCATAGAGTCTGGTAAGAGTAAATTTTTCAACACAAGTGTTAGCAGGTCTGAATGTACTAATTCTTTTCCTCAACTGGTTATCATTCTCCTTTCCTCCCAAATCTTTCTAAAGACATGAGCTACTCCCCAGGCATACCAAGAGTCAGTATAAAATTTCTTATTTCAGTACTACTCAAGGAAGCATTCACAAACCCAATTTCCCCTTACCCTAGGGGAATTACTCTAAGAGGTCATTGTTTACAAATTTAGGGTTTGACAAACCCAGTTTTCCATGTAGCCGAACTTTGGCCAGTGAATAGCTCCACCCTTAAAGGAAATTCCTTCCCAAATAAATAACAATATTTTATCTTTTTTTTTTTTTTTTTTACTCTTTCCTCTATATTTTGGAAGATCACCCAAATTTTGTAACCTTGTCCATAATGGACTGTTCTAGGGCAACCTCTTGTAAAGTTTCTTGCCAGCTGCTTTTAGAATTTGTCTTTCCCTTTTTCCCTGAGATTTATGAGGAGTTACTGGCCCCTAGTCCTTACTTCCTGCCCTGTATCTTGCCCAAAGTTTATCGTATTATATCAATCTTGTTGACTCAATGTATCTTGCCTGTACTGTTTCAACTACCTTGTCCGAGATGTCTTGTATTATACTCAATCTTGCTGACACAACATATCTTGTCATTACTTGCTCAATGTATCTTGCCCAAGATGTCTTGTATTATGGTCAATCTCACTGATTCAACAGGATCTTTCAGAACTAAATCCCTCTTCTTGAAGTCATCCAGGCCCCAGACACAAAGTCTCTTACCTGGGTCTTTGCACAGACTTATGTAACTTCTCTTATCTCAGTCTTTTATGATTCTATGGTGTAGCTCTTTCCCTACAGGTCTCTTTCAATCTCTGCTTCCTTTGGATCTGGTGATAGGGAGAGCCCTCCAATTTTCCTATGCCAAAAGCCACCATAAAACTTTGGTGGGACATCCTGCCAGTTTGATGAATTTGAGGGTCGCTCCTCAACACCCTGATCCCAGACAAGCCCCCACTCGAGTGGGATGGTGACCATTTACTCAAAATAAAAGTTTTAAAGACAGAAAATTAAACAAGAGGCAGCAGTAACTTATTTCTTTCTCATGAGAAAGGGCAAACACCCAGGCTAATGGAAGTGAGGAAAGTGCATGCGGTTAGTGTGGGTATAAAGATCATATAGGTCCCCAGACACAATATCCCATTTCCCTCTCTCCTCTACCTCATACATTTTCCCACTGGCTGGGGACTATAGGCTTACAATCTTAAGCATGAAAACTAAACCAATCACAGAGTGACACAATGCTTTATTGGCTTTTTAGGCATTTCCAGTATCTGGATTCATCGCCTTTTATGGACATAGATTTTTGGAAATTGAATTACATGAGTTATGGGTGGGAATGTGGGGCTTAACTTGTAACTGAGACTTGAATAAGAATGTGAGAGGGTTAGATAAGCAGGAACGAGGAATTCAGTTGGAGAAGTAACCACACTTTGTTCTATTTCTCTCAATATCTTAGCATAATCCTGTCAATAAATTTCAAACACCAAAGGGATATTAAGGTCAATGTTGATACCAAAGCTTAGTCAGAGCATTAGATTGGGAGATTAACCTGGATTAAGCAGCAAGGTCAATACTCACCCAGAGACATATTAGCCAAGGTTGGAATGGCATTGAAGACAAACCACTAGTGAAAACTTTTTAAATTGCTTCCTTTTGAAGTTAGTGGGATGGGAATAAACACTGTAGATACGATGGAAGCAAGAAATACACAATGAATGGGATTTCTTTGGTTCATGTGCAGTTGGGGGAAGTTCCACTAATAGCATTTTTAAAGAGTGTGGAGGGAGGAGGAGGCAGAGGACCATACTCATTTCCATGATTGTTTTTATTTCACTTCGTTAAGGTTACCACTCTGGGGTAATTTTGTAACTACAATGCATTAGTAATCTGACTCTTAAGAAAGTAGGGATTCAAACACAATGTTCACAAAAATTCTCAAAAGCTACATAGTGGCCGTGAAATGGTGCCTAGCAAGGTAACCATAGGCAGAAGTTGCTTAATCAGTTAGATGTTACTCCTAAGGGAATTACAGAAGGATGAAGAGAAATGAAAATCCTGAGATTCCTGAGAAACCCTTGTTATTCCAAACACGACATTATAGCCTTGTCCCATCCAAGATATTTTTAGGAATTTTGCTTTCCAAGCTGCCCTGTGAAGCTAGAGATCCAATACCTTAGCCTCCTGGACAACTTCCCATGCCCCTACTCCCATAAAATTAACCTGCCATGCATAACATGGGGAAGGCTTTATCTCAGTTGTTTCTGCCACCAGTTACTTCCAATATCTATTTCCACCACCCTGAAGTTGGAAAGGCAACTAAACGCTGATGTGAAAACCAGTTCTCTTGGTTTTACAGTCATATCTGAACAAAATATATTTAAAATAATTTGTAGAGTACTAAATTCCATAAGTACTAAAAAATATTCAAATATCTTACTGTAATATAAAAGAACCTCTCTCAGTAAACTAATAGGAATACTAAGTCAAAAGGAGTAACACTACAAGTTCTTTAGACTTTTACCTTTTATGTTTCTGTGTACATGTAGCCTAGTTTCATGGTCACTAACCTGAAACACTTAACAAGATGCCAAACAAACTATTTATTCTTTTAAAAAGTCCTACTTTGTTTGATAACATATACTTGGTGTATTACATCTTTCAATGGTAATAACAAACCTGTATTTCTTCCATAAAACCATAACGCAATCAAAGCTGGTAAACATGAACATACACAGATAGATCCAAAGAAATGATGTAAGAGAAAAACTAGCAAACATTGGCTGACCATCCTCAAGAGTGTAAACACCAAATAAAAGGATCTAGAAAGAAAAAGCAAAGCACTTACAAACACTTTTCAGTGGCCAAATGGATGGCAAAATGAAAATGGAGGAAATGTTAACATCTGTTAATACGCTAACCGTAAAATTGATTTTATTTGGGCATGATCTTGATATTTGAAAAAAAGTCCTCCAACCTTTTAAAAATCTACCATCATAGACCCAATTCCAGAACGAAGGCTTAGCTGCCTTTCTTGAAGAAGATATTGCCAGAAAACACAAGCATACCCAGCCCTCCACCCTACCCCCAGGCGCAGACCTTTTTCTGATGACTGCCCCCACCACCCACCACCTGAAACCAGCCAAAGCAGGGGAGATAGACAGGCTTGAGGCCAAGAACCTGAGTTCTGCAGGAGCCCAGAGGTTCCCTAAAGATATTATCCAAGTCCACCCTTCCCACCACCTGGTAAAGAGTGCTTAACCACCAGACTCCACATCTGCTATGCTGGTCTTCACCTGCCCTGTACAGGCCATCTTTATATGAGCACAGAGGGCTGGCCCTTTCATCTCGGGTGCCCTCAGGGCAAGTGTGGCAGCACTGGGGTGGGGCAGCCCTTTGTCTTCAACCTTGGCCAGATTTAGGCCAGCTGATGTGGGCAGATGTATGGAGCCCTGGGCCCCAAGTTTCCATGGTTGGTGTCCAGGGCTGGAGGTGCAGGTGGGGTCATGTCAGACATGGGGGTTGGCCCTGACTTGCTGCTGGGCAGACTCCACTTCTCACCAGCAGATTCAAACTGCCCTGTTTCCCTCACCATCTTAAAGAACCATCCCTCCCTACAATCTGGCAACTCTTGTAAATCATCACCTTGAACTGCTTGGGTAGCTTCCTGAGAGGACACAAACACCTTCTTCACAGCAGCTTCAGCCTGTGTCCTTTTACAATCCCACCAGCCCAGAGTGAGTTCTTCCATGTCTACCACCACATCCTCTCCAACATTCATGATTTTCTTGGAAATAACAAAAACTGGGGATGTTTATTGACAAGATACATTTGAAAAAATTATGCAGAGTCACTTTACCATTTAGATACCTCAGATACAGATGCACCAAATGAGTTCCCTCTCTTTTCTTTTTGGAGGATACCTCCTGTCCCTGATATCACAACAATGCCAGTCTTTGTGTGTGTGTGTGTGTGTGTATAAACTTTAATTAATATTATCATCAAACATTTATTAAGGATCAAGATCCATTTGAAAAAATTGACAAAGATAAAGCCATGATGACTCTGTCAGGTAGAAACTATTATTTTCCCATGTTATAGAGGTGCTGGGGCTACAGCCACCTAGTCGGTGAACAGAAAGGCACATTTTACCATTATATTTGTTTTGAATCTCTCAAAAGATTTAAAAGCCCAGTTTGGATAAACAGTCAAGTCTTCATCCATTTTTCTCATGTATACCAATCTCTACTAGCTTCTAAATATGCATTCTTCAGCTTTCTCCTATATATTTATATAGATAATTATTTTTCTCCTCCTTTCAAAACAGAGCACTCAGTAATTTTAGCCAAAGTATTGTGACATGGATATACATTTTAATTGCAAATTTAAGAGAACACAAAACCCACAGTATTTCCTAACATTGACACTGGTCAATGAAAATGGTTCTTTCATTCAAGGGCTACAGTTCTCTTGGGAAGCACGGGATCCAGCATTCCTGGTGTCTGAAATAGGACAGGATGCTTGAGGACAGGACAGACATCAGTAAGCAAACAAAGTGATCCTGGGTGTTGGGAGCAGCAGCGGGCTGGGGGGAAGGCAGGATGGGAGCAAGAATGGCTGGCTGCTGGGCCCTGGTCAGGTCAGGTCCCCTGGACCCGACCACATTCCCACTCCCTCTTTAGGAATCATCCCACATTGCCTCAGTGGTTTTTGTAAATCATGCCTCTGGGACCAGGGGTCAAACAGGATACTTAGCTTCCTGAAGAAGCCACAAAATATCTTCCACACTGATGGCAGAGGTCTTTGCCATTTTACAATCCCTCGGACACTGTGTGATCGTGCCTCTGCCTTTCTCCACATCTTCTTCCACATTAGGTGCTTGGGTGTTTTAATGATTTTTTTTAAATTTGTTTATTCATTTCTTGTCAATGTACATTAAAACGATCCAACAAACAAGCAAAAACACACATGGTAGACAAGAAAGTAAAGAATTACAGTTCCAAAGCAGAGCAATGCAAATATATATATATTACTGCACTTGAAAAAGAAAAGTGTAAACATCCGGTGATGTCCAAGTAAGTTTTGGAACCAACTTGGTTTGATGACAGTAGGACTATTTTCTTTTTCTTAATATCTTAGCACACTCCTGTCAATAAATTCCAAACACCAAATGGATATTAAGGTCAATGACCAAAGCATAGGGTCAGAAATACAGCAGCAAGGTCAATACTCACCCAGAGACATATCAGACAAGGTTGGAAGACCATTGAAGACAAGCCACTAGTGAAAACTTTTTAAACTGTCTCCTTTTGGAGGCAGTGGGATGGGAATAAACCTTGTAGAAATGATGGAAGCCGTTTCTTTGGTTCATGTGCAGTTGGGGGAAGTTCCACTCACAACATTTTTGGGGGTGTGGAGGGAGGAGGAGGCAGAGGACTGTACTCATTTCCATGATTGTTTTTGCTTCACTGTGGTAAGCTTACCACTCTGGGATAATTTCATAAGCTACAATGCATTAGTTGTGTGACTACTAAGAAATTACATATTCAACAAGATATTCACAAAAACACTCAAAACCTAGAGAGTAGCTGTGAAATGGCGGCTCTCACAGTAACCATAGGCAGAAGTGGCTTAATTGGTTAGATGTTGCACTAAGGGAAATTATGCAAAGAGGAAGAGAATGAAAATCCCAAGATTCCTGAGAGACCCTTGTTATTCCAAACACGACATTACAGCCCTCTTCCCATTCCAGATACTTTTAGAAAGTTTGTTTTCCAAGCTGCCACTGTGATGTCAGAGACCCATTACGTTACCCTTGTGGGCAATATTCCATCCTCCCACTTCCATAAAACTTAACCTGCCATGTGTAACATGGGAAGGAGTTTATCTCAGTGGATTCTGCCAGTTACCTCCAATATGTATTCCCACCACCCTGAAGTAGAAAAGGCAAATAAACGCTGATGTGAAAACCAAATCTCTCAGTTTTACAGATGCATCTGAACAAATATAGTTAAAATAATTGGTAGAGTGCTAAATTCCATAAGTACTAAAAAATATTCAAATATCTCACTGTAGTATAAAAGAACCTCTCTCAGTAAATTAACTGGCATACTAAGTCAGAACGAGTAATACTACAAGTTCTTTATACTTTTCCCTTTTATGCTTCCATGTACTTGTAGCCTAGTTTCATGGCAACTAACCTGAACCCCCTAACAAGAGGCCAAACAAAGAATTTATTCTTTAAAAAGGCCTACTTCATTTGAGAGTATATACTTTGTTTATTGCATCTTTCCACAATAATAACAAATCCGTATTTCTTTTTAATTTTTTAAAATTCACAAAGTTGTAGGTTTAAAGAAATATCATGTAAAAAATAAAACATTCCCATGTACCACTCTATTGTTGGCACTTTATGTACTGTGTAACTTTGTTACAGTTAAGTAAAGAACATTAAAATTGTACTATTAGCAACAGTTCATATTTTCCATTAGGTATATATATCTTTTACTTTTCTTTACATCTACATTATTATATTTTAAAATATCAAATATATTCTGAATATTTTCCTTAGTTTTTCATTTTTGGACTATTTTCTTTATAATGTTTTTACATTTAGGTCTTCATGGGCTTGGTTCCATCATTTATGTGCTCAGTTTTATCCTTTGTTTTTAAATATCAGTTTATGCTAAGAGAGTTAATGTATACTTTACTCTGCACGTCTTATACTATTTTTAATTTTTCTTAGAATTTTAATTTATGGCAACTGATGGTAAGATATCAATTTAATTTTATTTCCTTCCAACAGATGATCAAAAGTATAATCACCATTTATTTTTAAATCTTTCCTTTACTCATTGATTTTGATATCACTTTTGTAATTTAAACATTGTTTTTTACAGAATTTTTTTCTTATTCTCCTACATTGACATATCTGTTTAGACTTAAGCCAGTTTCTCAATGTTTTGATCAACATGGATTTATTACACATTTTAATAATGTGTTGGCAAATATTTACTCTTCATTACTCTTTTTAAAAATTATCATCCTAAAGTATAGTTTGCAGAAAATATAGTTAATTTACCTATACCTGGGTTTTTTTGTTAACAGGTGAACATTAATTTTGGTAGAAGTGACAATATATTTAGCTTATTCATCAAACTCACAGCCATGCCAGGAACCCAGGGGTTACCATGTTCCTGTTACTGATATAAAGAATTACCACAAACTTAGTGGCTAAAACAACACCAACTTGTTACCTTTCAGTCTTAGAGGTTAAAATTCCAAAAATATCTTTATCTTGCAAAAATCATGGTGTCTGCAGAGCTGTGTTCTTTTCTGGAAGCTCCAAGCAAGGATCTATTTCTTTCCTGAGTTTTTCAGCTTCGTAGAGGCACTCAGTGTTTCATGGTTTATGACACTTTGCCATCTTCAAAACCAGCAATGAACATCGACACTTCTCATTTGTCACCACTCTGATACTCACTTTTCTGCTTCATCTAATAATCCAGGATAATCTCCCAATCTAACACTCAGCTGATTACATTAGTTCTATCAGATAATTTTGTTCATCTATGTCATGTATGATAACATATTCCCAGGCTCCAGGAATTATTACATGGACATTGTTAGAGGCACATTATTCTGAAAACAGAAAAAAAAAGTCAGAATCATAAATATAATGTTCAGCAAATAAACCAAAGAAATAAAAATATACATTGTAAAATTCCATTTATATAAAGTTCAGAAACACAAATATAATCTCTGGTGTCAAAATTCTGAATCCTGGTTTGCCTAAGTGAGGAAGAGATGACAGTAATTGGGCAGAGAGAACCTCACTGGCTGGCCATGTTCTGTTCTGGTTTTTGGTATGGGTTCTGGTTACATGGACTCAATTCTTTTCTTTTTTTTTTTTAATTTTTGAGCTCATGATATGACATTTTCCATATAGATGTTATACTTGACAAAATAGAATTTTGAGAAAGAACCATCCAGCACTTCTCAATCTCTTCCCAGTCTTTCTCAATAGGAAATGGATTAGTGTCTGGAGCTTCAGTAACTAGTCTGTGACTATGAGGATGAAGAAAACATACTGAGTAAACTGAAAGAAGCTGTGATTCTTAACAATGTCATTGAGCTACCATAACAGACCTGGACTCCTTAATCTCAAACTTGTGAGGGGTGGATAATTAATCCCACCAAATTTTTAACATTTCTTTTTATTCACCCTTTACATGCAGTTGAATGTCAACCTTAACTAGATACACTAAATGCACTGTTCTGACACATTTCAGATTTTTTAAATGGCCCATTCATAAAAGACCTCCATGGGTATAAAAATGGTTTGAATCCATGTTATTTTGTAATAATCAAACCAGTGATATTGCACTTTATTTTTTGATAACCACTGCAGATGAAGAAATACCTTAAGAAAATTGTAGACATACAGAGGAGAGCAAACATCCAAAACTTTGCCATATTGTAGCAGAAACTGAACTGAAATATGTTTATAGGCATACATGAGGTCTATTAGGATGGGAAAGCTTCACCTAAAAGGCAATATATAAATGGGGGCAATCAAGAATCCAAGCTGTGACAAGCATCCATTTCCACCAAGATCCTCATCTTTATACAGATAAAGTCCATGTATGTGATGGATAATGGAGTGGGTTCATCTTGCCTGATGAACATCAGCCTAAGACATATATTTTTTCACAAGCTATCACAGTACCACCAGGACAATTACCCCTCCATTAGCCTATGAAAGTGATGGAAACAAAGTCCATAACCAACCCTGATGTGTCACCATGAACCATCAGCATCAGCCCCACCTAGGACCTCAAGAGAAATGCAGACTCAAGGACCCAGTCCCACACCTTCTTCATTGAAATCTGTATTTTACAAGATTGGTAGGTGATTAATTTGCACATTGGGGCTTAGAAGAAAATCTTCTAATGGCCCTAGGAGTAAATAAGGCCAGAATTGATCAGAGGCAAGGGAGTTTAAAAGAAAGAAGAGGTTTTGAGAGCGAACAAAAATTCTCAGACATTACAATCATTGATAACCATATACACGTTCACAATAATTTAATATGAATATATATCTGTGGTATTAAAATTTCACATGTGGAGAGGAAGTTGATTGTTTAAAATATCTAAAAAGTCTCCTTATGGGGCAATAATATAAGAAAGTTTGAGAAACACTAGCTTAGACCTATGGAGAGAGGGAAGATTTTGGTGACAGTTAAGTCTGAGAAAACAGAGCAAATGCACAGACAGGAGTAGCCCATTACTAAAATCTTCTGCCATTTACTTCTCCAGCTCTGGGTGGTTTCTTTCCACTCATTACATTACTTTCTATTTCCACTCCTTTTCTGTGCTTGGCTCATTCATAAATTCAATGCTACTGATTATGTCTTAGTTTTCCATTCTGCTATGAAAAACAGCACATCCTGAGATGGTTTAAACAACAAGAATTTATTGACTTATGGGTTTATGGCCAAAAGTCCCAAATCAAGGAGTGGAGGAGAACATTTTTCTTTTGGCTTCAGTAGCTTTGCTTGAGGCAATTCTCTATCACATGGTGGTAGGATGGTGTCCTTGATTTCCTCCTTCTGTTTGTTCCTCTGAATTCTGGCTTTTTATCATGCTTTCAGTAATATGAATAAAAGATCATACTGAATCTGCTGGGACTTATCCAAATAGGATTTTAGAAGAATCTACTCACTAACCAGTCCATGCATTAATTGGTAATATATTTTCAAAGGGTACTACTTACAAGTGGATTCATGCCCACAGGAACATGTATTAAATTTAAGTACGTGTCTTTGGAGGGTGTGCATAACTTAATCTCACACAGTTTGCCCTCTGAACCCCCCAAAATATATGTTTTTCCTTCATGCAAAATACATTCACCCAATCACAGTATCCCCAAAGCTTCACAAAATAATCTATTAGTGTTCACTCTCCTGTGGGAAAATTCCTTTCCATCTGTGGAACTGTGGAATCTAGGAAACAGTTTCTCTGCTTCCAAAATAAAGCAGAGATATTTTGCTTTAATAAAACATTTCAATACCAGAAGGAAGAAATTGGAAAGAAAACAGGAAACTCATATCTGACAAAAGTCTGAAACTCACTAGGATAATCTCCATTAGATTTTGAGTTGTGTCATCTGTGGATTGATGCCCTATCCTTTGGGCTTTCTGGAGTGGAAACTCCACTCTTTTCAAGAGCTCTAAACCTTAAAACATGTTGGTTCTGTTGCTCTTGAGAACCTTGAGTCATACAAATTCCTTTCCTCATTTGCTGGGACCTCCAGGCATTGCAGTGTTTATCGTAATTTTGCTAACATAACCCAGCATCCCCACTGTCTCCCATCACACACATGCATTTAAAGAATCCATAAAAAATGATGTAGGCAGGAAAATTATTGGTGAGCATACCCAAATGAAAACTAAACAAATTCTCAACAACAGCAAAGTGGGATACATAAATTTTAAAGTATTACCACAAAGGATTACCATGAGTCAATTACTAAGGTTTTTCTATAGCCATTTTCAAAAATATAGATAGAGTCAAGGAAAAAGACTACAAAAATAATAAATTAGAATTGATTTATATAAATTACAGAAGTAATAAAAAATAACCTATAATTTAGAGTTAGCATGTTTTTCCAAAAATGGGAAAGTTGTCTAGAAGAGAGCAGACATCTGCGAAATTCTAAGATTCTTCTTTCATAGTAGTACTAATTTTGTGAAAATTCAGCAAGCTGAATATTTATATTATACTCTTTTGTGAGAGTAATATTTTTGGTTAAAAGTTATTTTTAATGTTAACTGACAGTAAGGAGATAACACATTGGATGACTTAGTAAATATACAGGTTTTTTACTCATACCCTGAAATGTATAGGAAAATATGTGTAGAAGGCAGACATTTTGCTTTAATAAAAAGTCACATAGTTTGTAAAATAAAATATGGCAAAATGTGCAACTCAAATCTGAACTCCAAATTATATATCTGTTGTGTAGGATTACTAAGATTACTTACTTCAATGAGTAGATGTTAATTACCAAGCACAATTCTTTCAGTGGTGACCAGAATTTTGGAAGGGAGGTAGAGGGAAGCATGTGAAGAACATGGGGCATTTTGGGGACACTGGAATTGTTCTGTATGATATTACAGTGACAGACCCAGGCCATTATACATTTTGCCAAAATCTATAAAATTGTACAGTGCAAAGTGGAAACCATGATGTAAACTATAGACCATGGTTAGTAGCACTGTTTCAATATTTATCAATTGTAACAAATTAACCACACTAATGAAAGATGTAATTAATATGGGAAAACATGAGAGGGAGAAGGTGTGTAGTATATTTTCTTATTTTTAATGAGTTATTAAATAAGCTTTAAAGGTTTTTGGCAATTTTTTTAAATTTAAAAATTATTTCCCAAACTTAGAATATTGC
The DNA here is from genome assembly GCA_026826555.1 of Tolypeutes matacus. Lineage (NCBI taxonomy): Eukaryota > Metazoa > Chordata > Mammalia > Cingulata > Chlamyphoridae > Tolypeutes > Tolypeutes matacus. The sequence continues at coordinate 2,073,590 of JAKSZT010014601.1, read as the reverse complement.
AAAGAACTTTTCTTATCTTTTACTCCAAATTCCCCAATTGTTATTATTTTACCATTTCCTTTATCATTTTTTTCTTTTTGTGAGGGGCAGGGCATGCACTGAGCTCTGGAATGGATATCAAAATCCCACCCCACCCTAGAGGCGAATAGTAACCTCTGAATTCCCTTTAATTTCTATGTAACTTTTCTGTAAAAAAGGCGAGTGGTTCAGGATGCATTTTCTTTTCTTCTCTTTTTTTTTTTTTTTCTTTTTACACTTTAACCAGTTTAACACATACATTTCAGTGGCTTTTCATATATTATCTATATTGTGCAGCCACCACCACTCTCTTTCTAGAACTTTCCATCACCCCATAAAGTCACCCCTCATCCTCTCCCCTACCTCAGCAGCCTGGACTCTACTTTCTGTCTCTGTGGATTTGCCTCTTCTGGATATTTCATGGAAGTGAAGTCTCTATGGTAGTTAAATGTATGATTAAAGTTTTTCTTCATCAGATTTAAGATCATTATCTGAATTTAGGGCAGGTTTCTGTTTCATGAAATGATCAGAGGATCATAATTTCTGCTTCTCAGGCTTTGAGCCCTATAAACATGGGCACTTCATTTGCCCAAGAAAAAATGACACTTTGATGACTTCCCTCCCAAAGAATCTTTTCAGAGCCCTCATCATTTCTTTATTCCTCAGACTGTATATGAAGGGGTTCAACATGGGCATTACCATTGTGTATATCACTAAAGCTGATGCATTTATGTGTGCATTTGGTGAGGTATTGGAAATAAGATACATACCTAGGAGTGTACCATAGAATAAGGAAACCACTAAAAGGTGAGACACACAGGTGGAAAATGGTTTATACTTCCCTTGAGCTGATGAGATTGCATTTAGAGAGGGAAAAAATCATGGAATATGAGTAAATGTTACCAGTGAAGGGACCAAAACCCAGGAGCCAAACTGCAAAATACATCACTATTTCATTGAAGAAGGTGTCAGAACAGGAAAGTTGGATCATCTGATCAAGATCGCAGAAAATGTCGGGGATTTCCAAGTGGTTACAAAAAGACAAGCACAACACTATTAAGCTCTGTATTAAGGAATGCAGTGCACTCATGGTCCAGGACCCCAGAACCAACAGTCTACAGGGCTGGAGGTGCATGATGGTCATGTAGTTTAAAGGGTGACAGGTGGCCACAAAGCAATCATAGGGCATCACAGTCAGGAGGAAGTCATCTAATCCTACAAAGAGCATGTAAAATTACATCTGGGTGAGACAGCCTGCATAGGTTATGACTCTGATCTGTGTCTCTATGTTCACCAGCATCTTTAGCATTGTGGTGGTGGTTAAACAGATGTCTATAAAGGACAGGTTGGACAGGAAGAAGTACATGTGTGTGTGGAGGTGGGAGTCAGTGATGGTGGCCAGGATGATGAGCAGTTTCCCAGAGATGGTAGTCAGATACATGAACAGAAAGATGCCAAAGAGAAAGGACTTCAATTCTGATTCTTCTGAAAATCCCCAAAGGAGAAATTCTGAAATTCCTGTATTATTTCACGGTAAAATGTGTTTGATGGGAAAGAGAGAAAGAACATAACTAATTTCAAACAAACAACCATTACTGCTCTACCTATAATTTGTATTTTGGAGTCCAGAAATTAAATACTGAATTTGCTCATCAAATCTAAAGAAAGAGTGCTGTCTTTGATTTGAAGTTTCTGCCCTACTTTCTAAAATCCCCCACTTTGTCATACATTGCAAAGTTTTTATTGAAATTTATTCATTCATTTGTGTAATAAATAGTCAGTCCAGCTATGCTGCAGCTACTGACTAGGCAATGGAAATAATGTCCTGAAAACAAGTTACTTGAAATTGATGATGGAGAAAGAAAATAAGCAAATAAAACCATAGCCAGATAACATGTCACCTGAAGACAATGGCTAAAATGAATTTAAAGCAGTTAAAATTGAGTACTTCAGAAGGTGTGCTCAATATTAAGGCAAGAGTAGCCAATGGGAAAACATTTGAAGAGACCTCAAAGCCGAAGGCAGGAGCAAATAGGATATCAGATATTTATGACCAGCAGAGGGATTGTCCAGGGCAAAGGTTTTAAGGAAAGGGCTTTATTGGATGTTCAAAGTCAATAAGGAAGGCAGAGAGACAAGGGGAGGAGCAAAAGGGAGAAGGATGAGAAATTATGTCAAAGAAGTTTAAGAACAAGAAGGCTCCTCAATGCTGAAACTTCAAGTCACAGGGAGTCCCTTATTTCCATGTTATTCTTCTTGCACTTTATTAAGTTGGTTGCAAACATTTATTAGGGCTCTCCAGAGTAATGAACCTAGCAGGAGATGATAGATGATAGATGATAGATAGATAGATAGATAGATGATAGATAGATAGATGATAGATAGATAGATAGATAGATAGATAGATAGATAGATAGATAGATAAACAGATTATATATACATGAATATACATATATGAATAAATATTAAGATATTTATAAAAGGATTAGACTCATAAGAGCATGGGAATTGTTGAGTCCAAAGTCTGTAGGGTATTCAAGTCAAAAACTCATTGAAGGTAATGATGAAATCACCCACAGAAGGTGCAAACTGGAGATTCCAATGAATGTGCTTATGAAATCCCTAGAGGTAGATGGATGCTAGAAGCAGAGGTAGATATTCATATTTTATAACTAAGGAAACCCTGCATTCCCTTTAAGGTTCCCCAGATTGGATGAGAAGACTCCTGTCATTGCTGAAGGCAGTCTCCATGGTTGATTGCAGATGAAATCAGTCATAGATGCAATCAACTGTCTAATGATTTAATCCATCTAAAAAACACCCTCACTTGCTTGAAAACTTGCTTGAAAAACTTGCTTGAAAAAACTGGACAACATAAGCCAAAGAAATTGATTCATGAAATTTACCACCACAATCCTCACATAATAAACTTATAACCCATCCACATCTCCTTAAATGGTATTTAATTTCCAAATAAAGTCAATATCATAGCCATAATTTCACTTAACATAATTTAACTGTCCTGCATACTACTGGAAATGCAGTAACACTGTCCCCAGATCAGGATGCAAGAACTTAGGTAATATTAATTATTATATTTTATATCCTCAAATTCACATACAATAACATGAAATTAGTACAATTTATTTAATATGATATAGAAATAAGGGATAGAAATAACAAAGATATTTTCTTTATTTGTACAAACATACCCATTACAAAACAAGGAAGAAATAACTCCTTATTTTCTGCAACTGGTTATGTGCTGCTACATTATATGAAATATTTCCTTCTTCTACCTATTCTGTATTCACTGTATCCTCAGCAAGCAGTTCACCTGGTTGTGACTATTTTCCTGGTTTACTAATCCAGTTCTTCCACCCTAACAGAGATGGCTTATTAGTAGTCTGCCTGCATTGGGTTGTTGCTGTTTTCCATTGAATTAAACCACATGGCATGTAGAATTAAGAAATGCCATGTATTTAGGGTCAATCAGTGAATCCAGTACAGTAACTACCTTCTTTGCCTGTTGATTCAGAGGCAAGAGATGCCCAGAGTGGTCCACTGGCAATCTCAGTCTCCAGTTCAGGAGAACATTATTGGGTATCCTGGTGGGAGAATATTCCTTTTGGAAATGAGACCTTTAGACCAGCAGAGCATAATATTGAAGATAACAAGTAGCAAAAGTTTTCCAATGAATCAACATGGGTAATAAAATATATTGTGCCACTCCCATTTCCACACCTTATTTCCTGGAACCATGAAATTTTTTATGGGAAAAAAGGATCTTAGAGTCGATGTTAATTTAGATCTTCTTGGAGGACATTGCTCGGAACTGCCACCCAGCTACTAGAATAATTGAATCTTCCAAAAGTTGTTACACCATTCTATAAATCCAGCTGCTTCATCATGATGGATAACTTGGTAAGACCAGTGAATTCCCTGAGCATGTGCCACTTCCACATTCTTTTGCTGTGAAGTGGGTTCCTTCATCAGAAGCAAGGCTGTGTGGAATATGAGGATGGTGGATAAGGCATTCTGGAAGCCCACAGTTGGTAGTTTCACAGAAGCATTGCATGCAAGGAAGCAAATGCATATCCAGAGCACGTATCTATTCCTGTAAGAAAAAAACACTGCCCATCCATTATGAAAGCGATCTAATGTATACAACCTGCCACCAGGTAACAGGCTGATCACCAAAAGTATGGTGCCATACCAGGGACAGAGTGTTGGTCTCCACTGCTGGCAGGTTGGACACTAAGCTATGACTCTAGTCAGGTCAGGCTTGGTGAGTTGCAGTTCATTTTGCAGAGTCCATGCATAACCTCCTTCCCTACCACCATGGCGACTTTGTTCATAAGCACATTGGGAAATAAAAGAACAAGTCTTCTTGTCCAGTGATTATTAAAATTCTCCTCTGCTAAAATGATCCCCTATTGAGCATACACACAGAATGCAAATACCTTCTTGTTTTTTGCCCATTCAGAAAGTTCTAGCTCTGTACTTATACCCCAAACTCTTTTTCACCAATTTTACAAACATGTTCCTTCCAAATTCCTGGCATCCAGTCAAAACACTGGCCACATCCCAGGAATAAGAATACAAATGATACATGACTGGTATTACTCATTCTAAGCAAAATAAATTCTGCCTACTGGGAGGATTTCCCTTTACAACTTCCTTTCAGGGATGGCCTAGAAAAAACCTGTAGTGCTTCAGTTGTCCAATTACAGTTGATACCTGTATATCATGAAGAACCATCTCAAAACAAGACCTCAATTTTCCTTTTTCAGACAATTGCTCATAGGGAACTCCCCATGAAGCTATAGCTGCTGCCTAGGAAACAGAAGGCAATGAGGTAGAAGTGGAGGACTTGGCCATTTCAATCATGTCCTCTTGCAAATTACTTGTGGCATCAGGGCCAACATGAGTCAGATCTCATATACAATATTTCCATTTCGTGATGGAGTGCTGCTGTGCACACCCACATTTATGGGATCAGGAAATACCCAGCTCAATATGGTCTCCTGGTAACTTGGTGTCCTATGGTTAAGAAAGTCTTCAGCCTCTAATAAGACCCAGTAGCAGGATAAAAGGAGATTCTCAAAAGGAAAGTACTTATCTACAGAGGATAACAGGGATCTCATCCAAATTTCTTGTCATCCATATGTTGATTCTACCATATGGTAAGGGCAAAGATTTCAAATGCCCTCTCTATTCTCCGATGAAAATTCCAGTACTATTGAATCACATGATCCAAGTGGCAGAGAAGCTTGCTCAGCATTCTGAAACAATACAAACTCTCCTCGTTTTCAAGTCATCACTCAAAAACAGAAAATTTTCTGGTCACTTTGTAAATGGGCTGGAATACCACACACAAATGAAGAATATGTTGCCTCCAAGGAGGACAAATGATTGTTTTGCCTCTTTTTTGGTTGTAGGAGAAGACAGATACAACACCTTATAGTTCACCTTGGAAGGGATATCTCAACATGCCCTGCAGCATAGACACCTACAAATTTATAGCTGTGGAAGGTCAATGAATTTTTGTAGATTTTTCTTCCACCCTCTGACATGCAAATGCTTTACCAGCAATTACAGAGTAGTTTCCACTTCTGGCTCACCAGGTCCAATCAGCATAATGTAATCAATAGAATGGACCAGTGTGATGTGTTTTTGGAAGGGAGAGACAGCCAAAGTCCCTTGGACTACATTATGACATAGGCCTGGGGAGTTGATATGCCCTTGAGACAAGATTGTGAAGGTGTATTTCTCTCTGCCCTTGCCAGGTTAAAGCAACCTGTCTATGGTGATCATTACTCACAAATGTCAATGAAACAGCATTGGCCAGATCAATAGCTGCAAACCATGTATGTTAGTTTCCCAGCTGTTAAAACAAATACCACACAATGTGTTTTCTTAAACAATTGGGAATTTATTTTCATTCTTTTCTGTCTAGAAGAAGGCCAAGCTGTCAAGCTGTCAAGAAGGCAACACTTTGTGTTTGAGAACTGTAGAGTTCTGGGGATAGCTGCCAGTGGTCATTGGGTCCTCGGCTTTTCTCTCAAATGATGATATCATCTCTTTTCTCTTCTGGATTCCTTTTCCTTCCAGCTTTTTCCTGTTATGTTCTCTCTGTGGCCTCTATAAGGCCTCCAGTAATAGAATTAAAATTCATCCTGACTCTGGATGGCTGCATATTATCTTTAAAAATATATCATTCAATGGTCCTATTTACAATGGGTTCACACCTGCAGCAATAGATTAAGTTTAAGAACATGATTTTGCTGGGTACAAAATTCAGCCTAGAACACTTGGTACCAGGGATTCGTTAATTTGTTCAAGAAGTGATATCACATGTGGAACCACAGCTGCAATTGGGGTTAACACCTGGTTAAGATTATGATAAACCACTGCCATCCTCTAAGTTCCATGTGTTTTCTGCTAGGCCAAATAGGAGACTTTAAGGGTATGTGGTGGGAATCCCTACCCCTGCATCCTTTAAATCCTTTATGTTGACACTAATTTCTGCAATCCCTCAGGAATCCACTATTGCTTTTTTTTCACTATTTTGCTGGTCAGTGGCAATTCTAGTGGCTTCCACTTGGCCTTTCCTATTATACTAGCCTTAACTCCAGAGCACAGGAAACCAATGTGGGGTTTCTGTCAGTTGCTGAGTATATGTACTTCAAGTATACATTCTGGACCTGGGGAAATAACCACAGAATGGAATTATTAAACCCCTGGAATCACTGTAGAGACAAACATGAGCTAAAACCAATTGATCCCCTGACATCCATTAGCCCCTACATTATTGGGGTGCACATTGATATTTTTGGTCTCATGGAAGTCATATAATTTCAAATCCAGGATCTAATAAACCCTAAATTTCAAAGATTTCTGTATCCCCAACATAACAATCACCTAGGTAAAAGGCTTTGGTCTATTTTGGGATTGCTAGAAGAATATTTTTTGCAGCATATCAGGCTGCTTCTCCACTTCTCCTGTCTTCCCTTGTTTAAAAGTGTTCTGGGTGAATAAGCTGTCCCACATTTGAAAAGTGATTGAAGGCCATGATTTTGAGTGTGTGTTTATGATTCAAGGCTTTTGTTCACTTTACCTGGAACATTCTCCCTATAGAAATCAAGTCAGAATCTTTTAGCCTGCCCATCCATTTCAATTTTAGGTACCCCAAAATCAACTAGCCAATGCCACATGTCTGTGAGTCAGACCATTCTGAATACAGTTTTTTCTTTTCTGCCCACTACTTTAACCATGCTCGCCTTGAATCCATGCTCGCCTTGAATCCAGCAATTAAATGCTGCCACTTGTCTTCTGCCACTCAGAATTCCATGTTCCCCATTGTTTTTAAAGTTCTGTGATAGCAGTTTGCACACTAATTTCTGATATACAGAAGAAAGTGACCACAGGTTATTTCAGGGTTAAGGATGATGGCGATTTCCTCACAATTTATTCCTCACAGTTGTGGTGAAAGGTGTGTCCTCTGGATGTTCCTTGGGTGGGGGAGCAGGTCTTACATGATTAATCCACTCCAGCAGTCCTTTCTCTCTAACTCTTTGGTTCCCGTTGTGGGAAAGCTTTGGTTAAAATATCTTTGAAACAGTTATAACCTGTTTTGCTGTGCAAGCAATATACCGCTGCATGTGAAACAGCTGCTGTTATTGGTTCCTGCTGAAAACAATAAGAATTTTCTTCCTCTACATTGTTACTTAGTTAGAGCTTTCTGCTCCTCCATTATCTCCTGTGCAGCCTAGAACTTCCTGAGCCCCTGTCTGTTCATACTGACCTTGTACTTTGAGAAAAGAGAATAGAAACCATGATGGGAATCAGCAGAGGTGGATAGCTCCTTTAGCTGTTCTCCCTCTCAACTTTCTCAACCACTGTGTTCAGAGAAATTTCACATGCACTACCATGGACTCTACTTGACAGAGCTTCACAAGACTTTGCAGGACGGATTCCTGCAAATGGTGACCCTGATGTGATTCAGACCAGTGGTGCAAGAGGGCACATTAAGGAGAAGCTACATTCATCTGGGTCAACATCCAGGTCAAAACTAAAACTAATCATCCCAAGGTAAGGGAGCAACAATGTCCACTCAGGATAGTTGCCAATGTGTCTATTTCAGTGAGGGGAAATTTTCTAAATTTTCATGGGAATGAGACTTTATATGGTTTGTCCTATGGCTCCCTCAGAGGAGCTCCCAGTTAAAAATTCTGTATCCCTCAAAAAAGGAAGAAACACCTTTTCAACCCCTTCTCAAGTAATGGAGGAAAATCATATTAAACCGTCTGCGTGAAGAAAAGTTAAATCACAAATACAATGTCCCACACAGGCAGAGTGCTAAATAAGGTCTTTGTCAGTAAAAGCAGGCTTGTAAGAAAAAGTTCTGTTAAACAGTTAACTAAGATAAGGAAAACATTCCAGCAGCAACTCTGGAAACCTCCTAGGCCTACATAATGATAAGTCTGTAGGCTGGTGGATGCTAATAAAATTAAACAACTGGAAGTGTAGGAAAACCTGGTAACACAGTTTCCAGAAAAAATCTCAAAAGCAGTACAATCAAAGATGTAACTTGTTTTGTGTTTGTCTGTTTGTTCCATGTCAGTGTATGTTTAAATGCTTCCAGATGGCAATATTAAATTGATAAATGAAAATTATTTAAAAAAGTTCTATCCAAGTGGCCAAAAATTAAATAAATGCTTATATTAATAAATAAATATGGATATTAATTTAAAATAATAAAAATAGTTATAACCAAATTAAATTATTATTCTGACAAGTTTGTTTAGTGGTGATGGTAATTATATGTTCTAAGAGGTTTGCTTGAAAAGAGTTTCCAAAATCATTTTGGTAACTTAAATATAGAAGGTATATGGAGTGTATTTTTACTATTAAAGAGAAAGAAAATAATTTTGTCCTAAGTAAAAATGACTAGTCATTAAAAAAAAGAGTAAAATGTGGACAAAATCTAAATGATATAGAAAGTGCGGAATATGCATGGGAAAGGAATTTCTGTGGTCAAAGTTAAATATAATTTGATTGTTCTATCTATAAAGTTTAACAAAAAAAGCTTTAGTATCAAATCGTATACTGATACAAAGTTAAAATATTGTTCTTTCTCAAAGATTCTGGCCATTAGTCTATTTCAGTAAAAGTTTAAAAAGAGTTTTTCTCCTGAATAATCAGTATAAAAAAAGAATATCTGTTTTATCAAAATAGCTTCTTGTACTTTATCCTTATCATTTCCTTAAAGAAACTAGTCTTATCACTTTTAAAAGAACATAATGTTCAAACCTGCTTTCTGTAAGTCAAATACTGAAAAGTAGCTTTTTATTTCAAATTAGTGCAAAAGATTTTTTCTTTCACCTTGAAAAAAGTAAAGTAATAAAATAGTTAAGTTTAATATGTGAGAGTTTAAATAGAAAGTGTTTAAATTTGTAATTAAATTTTAAAAAAATATTTTTTAACTCTCTGTTAATTAAAGTTGTAGGAATAAAAGTTTCATATGAATACTTAAAAGGTGTATAAAATTCCTAGAAATTTAACAATGTTTATATGTCACAATAACAACCTCTCCACTTAATAATCAAGAGGCAAATGCTTTAACTCATATTCATCTGATCTTCCCCACCTCTGCTAAAAAAGCAGCTCTATAGTGCAAAAAAGAGCAGGCATTAAGAGCTGCCAGGTGTAGTGCATAACGGCAAAAATTAATACCCAGTCATGTCACTATCACTTTGTTTTAAAACTTGCTAAAACTTTCTTTAGTATCCCTTTAAACAAGTCAAGCCAGCCTGAATTTCCCTTCATGTAAAAAAGCCAACAATAAACTAAGTTTAAATTCAACACTGAGCCACAGGTCCAGTTCCAGTTATAATGCTGACCGCAGAACCAATACAGGTATTAATATTACAAGTTAATGTGCTGCCACACAGGCCAAATAGGAAATAATAAATTGTTATTGCCTATGCTTCAAACTATACAAAATAGTCATTTTAATCATGCTACTAGCCTATTGAATCTCACTGGTTAGGAATCATAAACGCATAGGAAATAAAAGTTTATTCATTGGATGTCTGCTAGTTAAAAGTCTTACTATTGTTTGTTGTTATATAATCTACTGTAGTTATGAATTTTATATATAAAATACTTAAATACTAATCAAAACTTTAATACAATTAATTGCATACTTAAGAAATATAACAACTGATATGTTACACATAAATGTATATATAAATCTCTTGTTTTGAGTGTGGACAATCCTAAAACCAAATGTATTAGAAAAAAATGAGTAAATATGGCAAACCTAAAGTCAGAACATCATGCAGAAAACTTTGTTAATCAACAAACCAATGACTTTCTACTTATACATATTTCAGGAAAAATAATTGGAACTAAAATATTAGACACATCAGGGATGTTTTGTAACAAATTAAAGGAGATAAAGTACATTACAGAAAGTGTTGTTTTTCTCCCTGGGAGAGCTGGCGACTTTCCCAGGAACTGATGCATAAACCTTAGAATCGACTGCCCAGAGAGTGTTGTGTTCCTTCCTGAGGAGGCTGGCCACTTCCTCAGGAATTAAAACAGGGCTCACAAGTTGGCATCTATAGTATCAAATTCATTAATCATAGACACAATAAAAAAGATAGTGCCTAGGCAAACCAGTTAAAGTCCCACCCAAGGAAAAGGTGCTCTGCACAAGTGTTTTCAATCAAAACTTTCCTTTTTTACTATCTAAAAGGATGAGAGGAACACCATCTCACACCTTATACAAAAATCAACTCAAGATGGGTCATAAATCTAAATATAAGAGGCAAGACCATAAAGACCTTGATCGATAATGTAGGGAAACATCTACAGGACCTTGTAAATTCAAGTTTTCATGAACTTCACACTGAAAGCATGAACAGCTAAAGAAAAAAATAGATAAATGGGACCATGTCAAAATTAAAAATGTTTGCACCTCAAAGGAATTCATTAAAAAAGTGAAAAGACAGACTGCTCAAAATGAGAAAATATTTGGTAACCATATATCTAAAAAGAGCCCAATATCCAGCATATATAAAGAAAACCTATATCTCAAAATTAAATAGACAAACAACCCATTTAAATAATGAGCAAGTGATTTGAACAGACAGTTCTCCAAAGAAGAAATACAAATGTCTAAAAAACACATGAAAATATACTCAATATCACTAGCTATTAGGTAAATGCAAATCATAACTACAATGAGATATCATCTTACACTCACTAGACTGACAGCCATTAAGAAAACAGATGACAACAAGTGTTGGAGAGGATGTGGAGGAATGGGAACCCTCATCCACTGCTGGTGGTAATGTAGAATGGTCCAGCCATTGTGGAAGAAAATTTGCCATTCCTCAGAAAACTAACTATAGATCTGCCACATGATCCAGCAATTCCATTGCTGGGCATATACCCAGAAGAGTTGTAAGCAAGGACATGAACAAATATATGCACACCAATGTTCATAGCAGCATTATTCACTATTGCCAAAAGTTAGAATCAACTCAAATGCCCATGAACAGATGAATGGAGAAATAAAATGTGGTATATACATACAATGGAATATTACTCAGCTGTAAGAAGGAATACAATATTAAGACACAGGATAACATGGATGAATATTGAGGACCTTATGAAGCAAGCCAGACATTGAAGGACAAATATTACATGACCTCTCTCAAATGAATTAAGCAAATTGAGCAGACTTAGAAAGCTGGAGTCTGGAAGACAGGTTTACAGGAAATAGAAAGGGAGAAGGAGGTTGAGAGCCATTACCCACATGGGCAAAATCTATTATAAGGTGGAAGGGAGTAGTTGTGCAGTGAGGGGATATGACAGGGATTTAGTGAGACCTTTGGGTTGGGCAGTGCAATTTTGACAGAAGTGTAAGGTGGGGAGGGTGGGTTGAGTGGTCCATGAAACTGGGTGTGGGTTGAGGAAGGGAGCCATGAACACTGGGTATTGGTGGGTATGTGGTTGAAACAATTTTGGAAAAGCTCTTTTGGAAATATGATAAGGAAGTGTTACTAGTTTAGGGTGTTGGATGGGGGTAGGGCATTTGGGACAGGGTTTACCTGGTGCAGTCTTCTAGAGAATGTGCGATTGATCATTTTGTCTTAGTGTGTTGTTTCAATATTTGTACATCAGTTGTAACAAATGTACCATCCACATGTAAAAAGGATATTAATATGGGAATGGGAAAAGGGGGAGGATGTTGGGTATATGGGAGTACCCTATATTCAGTATGTGACTTTACTGTGACCTAAAACTTCTTTGAAGAGAAAACAAATGTAAGATACTGGGGAATAATGGAAGAAAATGTCACTGTATATATAGAACAACATATATTACAGTGATGTCAAGAAAATATTTTTAAAATTATTAATATTTTTCATATTTTAATGTCTCAATTTTTTCTTTTAATCTAGTTATAGTTTTCCTAATTTATTATGTATCTCATTTCTAATGTTTAAAACTATCAGTATTTCATTTTTCAATTAATTGTATTTGGCGATATTCTTGGCTTCATTCTTGAAAAGATTTTGGAACACAGAAGGGCTACAACTGTGTCAGGGGAGGATCATTGGTGTGGGATGTCAGTGATTGGGGAATACATGGGAGGAAATTCACCTGGGTATACATATAAGTTATATAAATATGTTTAAATATACATGGGACATTGTCACAGTGGATAGAGATTCACAAAATAACCGAAAGAGTATTGAATACCCATCCTGGGGAGCTCGGCCATATTCTGTAACGGAACAGCAAGAATCCCCCAAGTATAGGGGCAATGACTAGTGAAGAAGAATAGCCGATTGATGGACCCTTGATATATTACTATATTATGAGACTTTCCTCTTGAAATTGCAATTTAGCCTATTGTTGTAGGGTGCCTAAGACTTACCTACTGAAACCCTCCATGTTCCTAAAATGTGGTCTGTCACAAAGCCAAACTCAGCATATAAATGCATTACTTTCCTTCCAGCATGGGGCATGAGTCCTGGGGAAGAGCTCCCTTGGCACCAAGGGATTATTACCAAGCACCAATTAGCAAAACAATTAGAAAAAGACATTGAATAAAAGAGGAAATGTAAAGAAAAATGAGTTTATATGGCTAAGAGACTTCAAAGTGAGTTGGGAAGTCATCAGAGAGGGAATGCAGGATCTCATAGATGGCCAAGGAAGATACTACCCCAAATAGTGTGGATCTTAAGGGCTATGGAGGCACCCAGGTCCTATGGTCATGGCAGATAGCTCCAGAGATTGGTGCCTTACTACTGGGCCTTACTTTGGGGTTTGTGCTCCCGAGTGTGCCAGAGTTGGACTCAGATGTGACTTCTCTACACATGCCTCTTTTTCCCCTTTTATTTGAACCTATATTTGGTGCTGGACTTTGTAGGTATACATCCAATAGTTTTTAAACTCTGGGCTGCCCATATGGCAGCTGGGCCCTGAGACTCAGTGGAGTTGCTACACCTACTCTCCAGTTCATTGGACTCATCCAGGACAACTAAAAAAGAGGTGAGGATGGACAACCAGAACACCAAGTAACTGAGAAAGTCTTCAGCTGCAGCCAAGAGAGTCCCATCCATCAGCCATATGGGATCAAAGCCTCCTCTCAATTAGAGGTGGATTGGGCATCATCATCCCAGAATCCTCAGGATTGGGGAATAAAATATGGACTATAGTAGACTTACTGGTATTCTACTATAGACATTATGATTCTAGGAATGGAAAAAAATTATATCGTTGAAATGGGACAATGGCTACAGGAGGTGCTATTGTCAAGGAGAGGGAAAATTAGGTGCAATTTGGGTAAATTTTCAGGACTTGTATTTGATCTGATCGACAATGCAGTGACAGATACTGGCCATTATATATCTTGCCATAACCTACAGAATTGACTAGGAAAGAGTGTAGTCTACACTCTATGTAGTCTATAATCTATGCTTAGTGACAATGATCCAAAATGTGTTCATCAGTTGCAATGAATGTACATGCTATGAAATAAGTTGTTAATGTGGGGAAAAGTGGGAGGTGTGGGGAATGGGACATTTGGGAATCCCTTATTTTTTATGTAACATTTTATGTAATCTAAGAATCTTTTAAAAATAAAATAAAAATATATTTTTAAAAATCCGAAAAAAAGAAAACATTTAGTAAATACCCATTAATTTAATTGAGGTATTTATATTGAGTGTCAACTATATGCCAGACATTGCATTGGCAATGGGAACAATGCTGAGACACAAAAGACTCCCCCATTGGGTGGTTGTGAAGGAATGTTAGTAAATAAATGATAGTCTTATAAAATTCCAATGGATAACTGCCTTAAACAAAGGAAAGTAAGAGCTAGTAAAAATGAGACAGTGAAATGGGGGTGCTATATTTTGCTGGTGTTGAAGCAAGCACAGCCACCAATGTGACATGTTAACAAAGACCTCTCAGGTGAGAAGTCAGGAACCATGAGGAAAACTGGAAAAGCATGTGACCAGCTGGGAGAATGTCCAGGGCAAAGGACCTAGAAAAAGGCTTGTTTCAGATTTTCAAGGTCAACAAAGGACCAGTGTGGTGAAGAAAGAGAGAAAGTGGGAGAGTGATAAGAGATGATGTCAGAAAAGCTTTAAGAACAATTGAGCTTGCTGCTGCTGGAACTTCAGGATAGCGTTCCTTAGCCACTTTGCATAATTCTTTTGATTTAATGACTTGTTCCCTTAGGTTTCCCATAAATAGAAATGAATATACATTTTATTTCCAATTATGGATTTGCATTGTGGACTCAGTATTATAAGACAAGTATTTTTGAATAAGAGCCAATATACCAGAGCTCTGAGCACACCAAACACAGGCAAACACACATAGAGACACACAAACAGATACACACACTCACACACACACTGCACACAGACCCACAGAGACAAACACAGCACACCATGTCCTCACTCACCTTGATCATTGCCCCCTGACCTTGAACTTGACTTTCACCTTCACCAGCATGCTGTAGACTCAAAGTTCAGCACTTTACACACCCGCTCCCCACTGAGTGTTTCTCCCAAGGGTGCAGTTGGAATTTGTCACCTCCTCCCATCTGGAAACTCAATCTCATCATTCAGAGATGCCTGGAGGAGCCCTTTGTGAAGTTTTTTTTTTTTTTTAATCATCCCCTCAGGAAGAGGACAGGTCCTTTCCCTCACTTACTTTGGATTTAAGTGTCTGACTGTGTTTTGCTTTTACTGAATTTTATGTTTTTTTTGCCCTCCTTGACTGTGACTGCCTTGAGGGAGATAGTAATGTTCTATGTACCAAGTTCAGTTGGTGACTAAGTTATAATAATAAATGAATAAATATATGTTGTATGAACAAATAAAAGATTGTGCCTTTATAGCAATTTTCAATAATGAGAGAAAGTGAAGAAGCAGGGAAATTTTAAAATTGTGTGGAGAATATGTTAGAAACATGAATTCCATATCCTCAGACAGTTGATTGTAAAGGTTCAAAATGATGTATTTTTTCTAATGAGTTAAAGTAAAGTGATAGAGATCCATAGACAATTTCAAAGAGCAACTCACATAGTATGAAAATGCACAAAGTCATTTCACAGAATTCTTTGTTGACTTACTGTGGTGTTGTACGTGTATGTATCTGCTTTAATGTGTGTGAATCTGCTTGTGTATGTGCTTCTTCCATGTTTATGTGTGTGTGCATGTGTATTAATGGTGTGTATTGTGTGTGTTTGTGACCATGTGTCTGTATTTTGTGTGTGTTGTGTCTTTGTTGTGTATGAGTAATGTGTGTGTATTGTGTAGTATGGTGTTTGTATGTGTGTGTTCACTATAGTAAATTGTGGATCACAATGTAATACAGGCCTTATTTATTTGGGACATTGACATGAATTTTTGGAAAATATAACACTAGAGGCAAGAAGAGTTTAAAAGTAGACCAGTCTCTGTTAATTGGGAAAAGGTCCTTGAATGTTGAGACAATGGAATAGTGAGATTGGACAAAGTACAGACAGCCAGTGTGGGAAGTGAGGCTCCTCCTGTGTCAAGGACCACAGATGGAGCAAATATTCTTGCTGCATCTGCCTTGCCATGGTCTCTACATCAGGCTCTGGTGTACCTGCTGTTCCTTTGTCTGTCCCATATTTCTTTGGCCACACTGGCTTTTATATGGTCCCATAGCAAATGAAGCCTGGCATTTTGGAATTTTCTACGATGTCAGTCCCTTCTTTATTATTCTTGGGCTTTGGGTTTTGATTTGTTGACCACCCAGTGGTCACATGCCAATCCTGTTTCTGTATCTCATACTATATGTAAAGGACTTCTCAGAGAATTTTCCTTAAAACCTGAACATGACATGATTATCTATTACTGATTTATGTTCTTCAAACAATATATCCCTGAGGAACTATCATATCCACTTACTTCATACTCTAATTTCTCCAAAAAAATGTAAGATCCAATGACCAGAGATTACACTGGGTTTGTTCACCTGTGTGCTCTCACAGAGCTACTGAACATCTGTGTATTTATGTAGAAACAAATTTTTAGTACACTGTAAAGTGATATATTAATTTTTTGGCCAAGCAATCAAACAAGCTGTGTGATCTATAAGCTCTGGTCTGTGGATACAGACTCTCAGATTACCTCAGTATAAATTTACTGGAGTCCCTTCCCCCTAATGCTTTTCTGCAGAGTCTCCTGGACTCTCTAACTCACCTGGATAGTGCCTCTGAGCATAAGGAAACCCTGTAAAATCCCTAATTTCCTCCAGGGCGGTTAGTAATGGAGACTGAAACCCAGTCCCCAGACAACACAGTGTTCCCAGAGACCAGGTACTGGTCTCCCATCCAGACTTAGCACCCCAAAGAAACAACCATATGTAATCCAGCCCAAGATTGCAGGGGATGACGGGCAGCAGAAGAGGAGATATTTACAGCTTTCCTTTGGTTGCTCATTAGCACATTTCCCTCTGTCCCTCATTAGCACATTCCATTGTTGCTTCAACCCCAAACCATCATTTCCCTTTGGGACACTGGTCAGGTGAGAATGGAAATGGTTCCTTCTGATGATCTGTTCCCAAGAGATCAAGTAGCATCAGAAGAATCCAGCTTATATCACGGTTCTTCCTCATGGATTCTGCTGCCCTGCTTTGGTCAAACCTTCTAGCACCTTCCCATATTTAGAATTAATTTTTTCACCATGTCTACAACTGACAATCCACTTTCACTAGTCTCTTGCATCCCAAATCATTGACTTGGGGTGAGGATGCAGCCCATGTTGTTCTGTTCTGTCCTGAACATCCCTTTTCCCTTGTATACAAAGTGGGGAACTATGCTCCTTGGATGTGAAACCAAAAACATTACATCCTTTGCTTTTCATACTTATTTGCAATCAATTAGAAACGTCCCACCTACACTGCAAATTAAGAAGAGTCGTTTAGTCATTAATTGATTAAATGTGTATTACTTTAAAAAGCTATATTTCAATCTCCTTATGCAAAAGTACCTGAGCTTACCACTTCAGGTGGATTATCTCATTGATTTCTTAGAAAAAAAATCATTCTATAAGAACTGTACTATTATGAATCCAATTCTACATTTGCAGAAATGAATGAGGTGCACTAAAGTTATAAACCAAATAAGGTCTGGGACATTGTTGTGGACCCTGTAAAGATGTTTCCAGTTCTCATTTTCTCAGCCACTTACTCTCAACCGTGGGTGATTCTGGCCCCCTGTGGCTATATGGTAATGTCTGGAGATATTTATGCTTGGTCAACAAGCTACTTAAGTCTATTAACAGCATTCAGTACATAGAGACCAAGGATGCTGCTAAACATCCTACAATTATCTGAACAATATATTAGGTCCAAGTGAAAGCTTTCTGAGTTGTTTCTTAGATTTTTTTACTTTCACTTACATAATTTCATTATTTAATTAATTATTTTATTGTTTAAAATAACTGTTTTGACATTTTAACTATTTCTACATGTCCAAATCAGTGATATCATCTTCCATGACTAAAATTTTTCATCATCCAAAACAGAAGGTCTTACCTCTTAAGTAATAGCTCCCCATTATCCATCTCCTTAGCCTCTGTAACTTAACCTACCTTATGAATCAATGAATATGCTTAATACCCAGAGGTGGGAACAACTCCAGAGTCCAAACATAGAGAAAAAGACTAATGAAATGTGCTTTATCCATACATGTAATACTACAAAGACATAAAAAGGAATAGCTTTCTGGTACCTGGTAAAACTTGGATCAACCTTAGATATTGGTTCTTAAATTAGTGTTGCTTCTACATCACATTTGCCAGACAATTCCTTTACATGGAATCAGGAAACCAAATGGTCTTTGAGGAATTCTCCTTTTGGAAATTCATGAGAAGCCAGAGAAACAATCCATTCCCTTAGGGCTCTTTGTGTCCATGAACCTGTTCACCATCATGGGGACCTGGTCACCATTATGGGGGACCCAGTTGTCTTCCTAGACATCAGCTCAGACTCCCACTTCCACATGTCCATGTACTTTTCATTTCCAACCTGTCCTTTTGTTATATCTGTTTCACTTCCACCAATGGCCCTAAGATGCTGTGGATTATC
Source organism: Tolypeutes matacus (assembly GCA_026826555.1). Lineage (NCBI taxonomy): Eukaryota > Metazoa > Chordata > Mammalia > Cingulata > Chlamyphoridae > Tolypeutes > Tolypeutes matacus. Next base: position 2,054,912 of record JAKSZT010014601.1, on the reverse strand, counting down.
CAAAGTAACCTATGTTAGCTGTGTAAGTCACACATAGTTGTTCACCAGTTTTTTTTACTTTTGGGCAATTAACCACAAACTCTGATGGCCTATGACTGTGTCATACTTGTACACTCTATTATTTCCAATATAACAGGGCAGATCCACATATCAAGAGGTGGAATCTCATTCTCCTCCTTTGAATCAAGGTGGGAATGGTAATGTTTCGTTAGTTTTGGGCAAAGGAGTATGGTTCAATTGACAGTGCCTGAAGAAGCTTTAGTTTCTACTGCTCTCTTCAAATCCTGCCTTAGTCATATGATCATGTATCATAAAGCTTGCTGTAGAATGAGAAGACATGTGGGAGAGAAGCCACTTGTTCTAGTAAATTTCACCCTAGACCAGACTACAGCAAATCAAGACATCAATAGTGAGAGAGCTTAAACAAGAAGATCAAAGCAGGAACCAGATGACTCACAACTGATCACAGGCTTATGAAGAAGAACAATAAAAACCATTACCTTAAGCCATTCAATTGTGGGATGAATTGTTATGCAGCAATGGCTAACTGACACCAATTACTTATATATTAGGTCATTCTGATGACTATAGTTTATTGTTTGCAGTCCTTTAGATATTTGAAAAGAGCATTGGTGATCACTGGTTATTCAAGTTTATTTCAGATAACTGTGCTTTGAAGTAACCACACATTATGTTCCCCTCCAGATAACTAGGAGAATTTGGAAGGGCATGCATATTTGTGTGGGAATAGGCTGTGATCCTGAATCAGACCTTTCAACTACCCAAGGTATTTTGTGGGAAGGGATTCAAACTCATGTCAGTTATCCTTTGATAAAGAGGATTGGAGAGAATGTTGATGATAAATGAGATAAAGGGCTGATAGAGTAAATAGTTTTTTCCTTCACCTACACTTTAGCCTTTCCAAAACCTTTAAAAATATAGCAGATATTTTGTTAAGAGAAATAGAAGAAGTCATACTTTTTGGCATCTCAAAGTTTTCAAGCAGAAGCAGAATATAACTCCATAAAAGAATATAAAATATACAACATAAAAAATATTACATCCCAATGGACACTCACCCTTTTATATTGGTACCCTGATTCCATACTTTAGTAAGAAAGCCTACATCCTCAAATACAAATCTTTTCATAGAAAAATAATGCACAATTGAAAATTTTCCTTTTCGTATTTAAGATTATCTATGATGCTTTGACCATGTCATATAAAATATATACTTATTTAACTTATAATAAACACCTCCTCAAAGATGTGTATTTGAAAAACAATTTTTGTTAAGTGCCGGTGCAAGAGAAAACCCATGATACACACTGAGGACAATGAGCGGGGTAGAAAAATGTGTTCCTAATAAGGATAAGAAAATCAGATCATCAGGTATAAGAAGCATGAGTATGTGAAAGTTACCATTAGTAGAGAAATGTTTTGAAATATTTATGTAGAATAGAATAACAGACAAAAAAGTGGAAAGCTAACAGAACGAAAAACTAAAAAGTGAAAAGCTACACTTTCAGACTTTCCTTTACATTGTAATCTTATAAATAGTCTGGGTAATATGTGAAATTTTTTTTTCCATAGGAGCAGGAGAACTCACAGCATCTCTCTTAGTAAAACAAAGAAAGAAAACACTTCTGATAATATAGATCAATTAAGGAAAATTAATTCTTCAAGAAATACATGCTTCCTGTGATGTATTTGAATTTTGAAATTGTTTCTCAGCAAAAGATGAGAATAACATTGGAAAAGTGGGAAAGTGGACATAGAGGAAAACTGTTGACTATGTGAGAGGCAGAGAAAATTTAATAACATCAGTTGCTTAAAATCAAACACTTTGATAAATGCTATAAAATAGAGACATTTCCTACTTCCATGTTTTGATTAAAAAATATCAGATTTCTGGATCTGTCTTTTTTTAACATACCCTTTTTTATTTTAAAAAAATATACTTAGATTACATAAAAGTTATATAAAAAATATAGGGGATTCCCATTTGCCCAGCTCCCTGCCCCTCCCATAATATCCCACATTAGCAACATCCTTCATTAGTATAGTAGATTTGTTAAAATTGATGAACACATTTTGAAGCATTGTCACTAAGGAGGGATTATAGATTACATTTTAGGTTACACTCTCTCCCACATAATTTTGTAAGTTATGACAAGATATATAATTACCAGTACTGTCATTGAAATGCCATTCAGGAAAATTTCCAAGTCTCAAAAATGCCCGTATGTTACACCTGTTTTTCCCTCTTCTTCCCCTTAGTAACTTCAGTGACAACTGCCTCCATTTCAATGATAAAAGTTCTTCCATTGTTAGAATCACAATGAGTCTATAGTAGAATAACAGTAAGTCCGCTCTAATCCATCACTCATTCCCGAAACCTGAGGATATTGGGACAGTGATGTCCATTCCACCTCTAATTGAGAGTGAACTTAGATTCTGTGGGGCAGATGGATGGGGCTATCTTGCTTGCATTTTCAGACTCTCTCTGTTCCTTGTGTTGGTTGTTGTCCATCATAATTTCCATGTTAATTGTCCTAGGTGAGTACAATGAACTGGGGAGTAAGTATTGCAACTGTGTTTAGTTTCAAGGCCCAACCATTACATGGACAGCACAGATATTTAAGTCTCTTGGACATACGACCACCAAGCCTATTACTAACCATAGGTTCAAAGAGAAGGAGTAGAAGAGCCATGTGTAGGGAAAGCACAAATGAGTCCAACTCTGTCACACTGGGGATCATAAATTCCAAAGAAGGGCCACTGGCAGGGCACCAAACTCCTGATCTGTCTGATTGTTTCCAGAGACCTCAGGACCCCACTATTTGAAGCAATATTTGCTTTGGCAGTCAATGAGATCCTCCTGAGATGTGCATGAATGTAAACTCCTGAATGACCTTCTAACTTACTTTGAAGTCTCTTAGCCATATAATGTCATTTGTCTTTCCTTCTTTTGGTCAAGGTCTTTTTCCAGTTGTGTTGCTAGTGAGTGCTTGGTAGTAAGCCCTTGGTGCCAGGGAAGCTCATTCCTGGGAGTCATGTCCCATGCTGAGGGAATGTGATTCATTTATATGCTGTTTGGCTTTGATAGAAGCCACATTTGAGCAACAAGGATGCTCTCAGAATGTAACTCTTAGGAAACCTATAATACTAGGGTGGGTTTCAATTTCAAAAATAAATGTTCGTAAGTACAGACATTAATATCAAGTTCCCATCAGTGGTCCATCCTGCTTCACTAGTCACTTCCCCTATTCTTGGGAGATTCTTGTTATCCCATTAGAGAATGTGTCAGAGCTCCCCAAGATGGGAATGAGATATTCTTTCTAATTATTGTGTGAATCTCTGCCCACCATGGCAATGCCCCACGAACACTTGAGCACATTTATATGCCTTTTAGGTATGCCCCAGGTGCACTTCCTCTCTTGCAACCCCCATCACTGACACCCCACATCAATGATCTAACTACTTAAAAACCTTTCCAATCCTTTGGAGTACAGTTTCCTTAAGGTCTAAGACTGAGGAAACATTTTGACTAGGTTCATTTGAACTCCAGAACACTGATTTTAGCTGTGGCCCAGCCTTTGTAATTCAACTAGAAATATCCTATTTTCCTCTCCAAACAAAAGGAGAATTTGGTTCATTTGACATAAAATCATAGACATGACAGTCTTTTGGGTTTTTAAGAATCACAATAAACCTTTTTGAATAAAATTGAAATTAAATATTGGGGTAGACTATTTGCAGAGATAGCTTCATTTTCCACATTTCTCTGAATCAATGTCTTTTCAATTTGACAGTGCAGTTCCTCCTACCAAGAAGTTGGGTTTGTTTATTCAACTTTGATTCAGGGCTGGATTAAAGTGTTTAAATTACTTTGGCCTAGAGAATATAGTGGAAAAGATAGTTTGCCTCAAGGGGGCTCAGCTCTTATTGCTGCTGTCCCTTGAACCTCTACCTCAGCCTTGTGAACAACTCCAGGCTCACCTGTTAAAGGATGAAGACATGTGGAGGAAATTTCATTGTCACATTAAACAACACCTTAGATTAGCCTATAGCTGCTTAATCCCCAATATGTGAGGAAGCCCAGCCAAGACAGCACAGAAAAAGTGAGGGTTTCTGAGTATTTACAAAAAGACAGCTGCAACACAATTAAGCTTTGTAACAAAGAATGCAGGGTACTCATGGTCTAGGACCACATTATCATCAAGACACAGAGCTAGGGGTTCATGTTGACCATGTAGTGCAGGGGGTGGCAGATGAGCACAAAGTTTTCATAGGCCATCATGGTCAGGAGACATTTGTCCAGCCCTACAAAAAAACATACATCTGGGTGAGGCAGGCTGCTTAAGTTATGACTCTGCTCTGTGTATATATTCACCAGCCTCTTAGGAACAGTGGTGGGGGTGAAACAGCTGTCACAAAATGACAAGTTGGAAAGGAAGAAGTAACGGGCATGGGGAATTTGGAGTCAGTGATGCTGGCCAAGATGATAAACAGGTTCCCTTTGACTGTGACTAGATACATAGACAAGAACAGACCAAAGATGAAGGGCTGCAGTTCAGGATCCTCTGAAAGTCGCAAAAGAAGAAATTCTGAAATTTGTGTAATATGTACTTATTCCTTGTGGTTGATGTTACTACAAAGAATTAGAAAAAAATAACATGTCTAATTTTCAAACAATCAGTCAATACTAAACTCTGTAGTTTACAATTTTCCTTCAAGAAAGTAATTTTCATATTACTTTCATCAATGTTCCCCATTTTGGTGAAATCTATGGCCAGCCTTGATTAGTAATTTATATCCCACTTTCAGAATATTAATCTAATAGTCATGCATTTTAAGATTTTTAAGAGAAATTAATTCATTTATTTGAGGAATTATTATTCAGTGCTGACTTCATGCCAGACACTGCTTAGGTTATGGGTATAGATTGGGAAACAAGAATGGCTGCATTCTGTTGATGGAGAAAGAATATAAGCAAATAAAAGAATCATATTTTGGATGGTGGCAACTGCCTAGAGGGACAGAGACCAAGAAAATGGAATTAGTTAATAGTGTATGCTATGTTTTCTTGAGGTATTCCAGTGAAACCAGCAGATAAGATGATATTTGAAGAAGACCTCAAGAAAGATAAGTGCGGAACCACAAAGAAACAAGGGGCAGTGTGTTCAGCAGAAGAGTGTCATGGTCAAAGGCACTAAAGAAGAGGCTTGTTTCAGGATTCAAGGCCAACAAGGAAAACTGTGTAGCAGTGGGATGAGGAAGAGGAAGAGTGGTCAGAGATGATGAAGGGTGAGTTGACATCATGGATTCTGAATTTTCAAGACTCAGGAAGTTGCTTTTTCACATGAAGTAGCCCTTAAACTTTATTAATTTGGTTGCAAAGGTATCCCCAAAATAACCACTTCTCTTTCTATCTATAGGATTGCATTTAGACTCTGTATTGGAGGACACATTTAATGGAATTTATGAGCTCATTTGCCCTGGTCTTTGATGCTATTGCCCAATTAAACAAAAACACACATAGGCACCCAATAACACAGAGAGCATACAGTGGCCTCCTGGGTCAAATTAATTCCATGCTCTTCTCACCCCCAGCCACACTGATTTGTCTGGGAGTGAATGTAATGCAAACTGACATCAGATGGTCTTTTCCCAAAATAATTATAAATGGTAATAAGAGTGTCCAACTGTCATACCTCCCATGCAAATGGGGACTCGGGTATTGACATTGTTGTGGCCATTTTATACCATGTGTTTAAAAAACACAAAATCTTCTCAATAACCATAGGGAGAGAGAGAACAATGAAATAGATATGAGGATAAAAAAACATTATTAACTCAGGTCAAACCTCAGAGACTGTGAAGAAGCAAACCTTAATTGGTCTGGCAGCATTCCAATCAAAGTTCCATTCTCTGGATGCTCAGAAATACTAATAAAAGATCAATAGACCAAAATGTTGATATCTTTTTAAAGTGTCTTACACCATACAGATTATACACCCCAAGAATAAAATGAACAAAGGGAATACACTAACATTTCATGAAAGAGAATAATATGACCACAAAGGCTAGGAATTTTTTACAGTAGAAGTGTTTTAAATTATGTTAATTGTAAAAATTTTGTAATCAGATAAAGTAGGTTTTGAATCTTTGATTAAATATGTTCTATACAATAAACTTGGATAAGAAGGAAAACATTCCAACCCTTAATACTTTCTCCTACATTTTATGTGTTATAGCTTCACCATCATAGGAAAGTTGACAAACTTAAAAAATACATTTAAATACCTAGTATAATTCTTTCCTATCAGTAAGTGAATTGTTTTCACTGGTGATGAGATGAGGTTTATTTTTCTTACACTATTCAAATGTATCTTTCTTTCTTCAGATTTCTTTCCCCAATTCCGTATTCTTGTTTATTTCCTTATCATGTTTCTCAACAATTGCAAACCAAACAACCCTCTCTCTGATATTCACATAGACCCAGAGGGATGAAAAAATTTATCTCCAAATTCCATTACTTCAAACTGCCGGTGATTCTCCACTGTACAATGAAGTCAAAGCACCACAGCTTTAATGCAACTTTGGTCTTCCCTGGATCACCTGCCATCATTTGCTCACCCTCTGGGCTGCCCTCATTGACACTGATGCCCAACACCTTGAACCTGACTTGCTCCTTTTCCAGATCTCCATACTTTCCATACTAAATGGATTTATACAGTGTTTTACTCTGCATTGGTCTCTCTGACAAATCCATTTAGTACTTTTGCACTCTTTTTCCTTCTGGAAACTCCAACACCTAATCAGGTTAGTCTGGAGTCATCTAGGTTTTTAAACTTATCCATACTATATCCATAGTAAGATTTGTGGCAAATCCTTGCACGTACCTAATTTAGCTAGTGGAGACTGTCCCTGCATGTTGCTTTTATTGAACTCCAGACTTCTCCCTGTTAGACTGAGTGCCTTAAGGGATGTAGCATTGTTCTACATAAATTTTATTTCAGTAAGTCAGATTGGTTGGTGGCTTGCTAATAATAGAAGGTGAACAAATATATATTGTGTGAATGAACAAAAGAAGGTAGTTTCACACATACTGTAAACGATTAGAGAGATGAAGCAGAGAAATATTAAATATATGTGAAGATATGCTAAGGACATTCTTTCCACATTTAAAGATGTGACACTACACATGGGTCAAGACAACATTTTGCAAGAATTATAGAATAGAGTAAACAAACCACTATAAGAAGTAGAGTGTCTCACTCTGTTTAAAAAATATAAAATCAACTCATGAATCAATCTCTTCATTTGTGTATCTGCATGTGCACTTTGGGTGACAAAATTAACTGTATTTCTGAAGGTGAGAAATGGTCAAAATTCTAGAAGCCATTGCACTAAAGGCAAGGAAAGTTTAAAAAGAAGGCTAGTCCCTGCTAATTGGTCAAGGTCTTTGAATTGAAGAGTGAGCTTGGAGAGAGAACAGGCAGCCTGAGTGGAAGCCAAGGCTCCTCCAGACTCAAGGGCCATAGATGGAGCAGGTGTTCTTGCTGCACCTGCCTTGACATGGTCTCCACATCATGCTTTTATTTCCCTGCTAGTCCTGTGCCTGTCCCATATTTATTTGATCACCCGTTTTTTTTTTATATGGTCCAATACAAGTTGAAGTAAGTCCTTTTTTCCACTTTTCTTTCATGATATTCTATTTATTCTTCTAAAGCTTTGGGTTTTGACCTCTTTCCTGAAAAATCAAATGGACAACCTCCAGTACTATTTTTGTTTTCCTTATCCAGCATGGAAGGTCCTTCCTGGTCCATTGTCTGTAAAATCCTGAATATGCCACAACAATCTATTCTCTTAAATGGACTAAATTCATTCAGAGGATGTATCTCTCAGGCCATTATGCCATGCACACACTTATTAACATGTCCTCTGACTTCTCAAGGATAATATATGATTCAAATGGGCAGAGGCCTCAACTGCTTTGTTTTCTTTTAAGTTTTCACAAACTATATGAATATACATGCATTCATATAAGCAAAAAATTGAAGGCAATGTGAAGTTATTAAATTTAAAAACATCACATAGAATGATGTAGATTAAGTATAGTTGCTTCAATACAACCTATTAGACAAACTGAATGTAGTATCTAAAAGTAATTTCTGAAAACAAAATGGAAAATAAAATACTTTTAAAATATGAAAATAAATTAATAAATAAAATGACAAAGTCCTCAAAACATAAAGATATATACAAAAAACACATTTTTAAATCAGGGGTTAAGCAATATCAAAGTTATAATTTTATATCATATATTCATTTATGGATAAAAATATCTTATACTAAGATGAAGTCCATGGGTAGTTGAATGGTAAGGAAGAATGCCTTCCCTAAGATTGTAGATTGTAACACAACTTTTTAAATTACATTTAACCACAAAAGGGAAAGATAGAATTAGGAAAACCAAGATGTGAAAACAGATGCAAATACATTATACAAAGTTCTTCAATGATAAAGAATTTTCTATTTTGAAAAGCAGGGGAAGTAATGTAATATGCAACACATTGATATGACTAAGCAAAATTTATAAATTGACTACCATTCCCTCAGGTACATCATGGAGGCATAAAAGAACTTAATGGCAGACAACAAAGTTGGTGAAATAAACTGCAGTTTATGTTTGGAGGAATGCAAGTTAAAACAAGAGTAAAAACATTCAGATTCCCAAATACAAAAGCAAAGACAAGAATAAAATTGTCCAATGAAGAAAAGATATGGTTAATTAATCCATATATTTAACTTCACCATTAAAGATATATAGGTTAGGTAAAATTTAAGAATATCAATTTCAAGCCATTAAATAAGTTATTATTTTTCATGTGAAAACCCAACTCTTTCCTCTACGTTATACAAATTACATGGAATATACATTTTTTTTCTCTCATTCCCTCATTTTTTCTCTCATTCCACATCTAAATCTCTCTGCCTCTTGCTTCCTCTCCCTCCCTCTCTCTCCTTGTCTTCCTTTCTCTCTCTGTCTGTCACTCTCTTTCCCCCTCTCTTTCTCTCTCTCTGTCTCTCTAACTCTCCCTTCTGAAACCATTTTAGTATCATTGAAATAAGAATGTAGAAAGCTAGATAGAACATCAGTCCCACTGTAATATGAAAAGGCCAAGTAATCTAAATAATCAGGATTTTTATTGAACCTGTCAGAGGACTGAGGACAGAGAGTGAACAAATAGCCTGAAATCTAAAGAAACTCTGTGCTTCCCAAAAAAGATAAGATGTGAGGAATGGACTTGCTGGGAAGAGCATGAAGGAACACAGCTCCACTAAACAATCAGACATGATTTCAGCTAATGTTTAATGAATCATTAAAAGACTTAGTATTGTCTGTCTCGCATAATGAAACAGAGTCTTGGGGATATTACTTCCCTGCACTCAAGACTAATATTTATATGGGCAATAGGGCTCTTCCCTAAAACAAGGCAAAGAGGCATCCAGGAGCTGAGAGTTGAGCGTCATGCAGGGAGGGCTCAGAAATTGTAAAATGCCAAGGAGATAAAGGTATGACACAGACAGAATTAAATATAGAAAAATAGCATGGTTCATTATTAAGGGTTGTTTGGGAGACTTTCATCCTTTGACTTGCTGGTGTTGATGGGCCCATTTATGTGGATTTGTACATTTGTGTGTGATGAGTACCTGGGTGTGGAATGATCACTTTAGAGCCACTATATAAGCAAATTCAGGGCTTGATTAACAAGGAAAACATGAAAAATAGATTTTGGTTAGCAGAAAAAAAGTTTCTCTTAGGGTCATGCGGATGCATAGATATTCTTTTCTAAATCATGAAAAGTATTAAAGGAGTTTAATCACTAGAATATCACAATTATATTCATGACCAGGATCCAGGAATAATGAAGTATTGAGTATGTGATTTTGATATTGTTTTATGCCTCAATTAAGGTAACTAATACATCTTGCTAATATAATGTTATAAATTATTAAGATTTAACTAGCAACAAGAAAGACACTACATGATAAAGTGTGCATAAAGTCAATCCTAAAATGGGGTTGGGTAAATTTATATTTTTAATAAGATATCTAGTTCTAGCACCATTTATCAAAAAGTTTTCTTTCCTCCTTGAATTGTCTTAGTGTCTTTGATGAAAATCTTTTAAACATATATGTGTGTCTATTCCTGGACTGTTCTGTACTATTGATCTGTATGTCTATCTTAACCCTATTAATACATTTCTTTATTATTGCAGTTTTGTAATAAGTCTTCACATTGGGTTGAGTGAGAACTCCAATTTTGTTCCTTTTCAAAAGTGTGATCTTATTCTATATATATTAGAAAAGAGTTAATAATGTCTATTCACATAATAGCATGCATAGATTTATATGAATTTCACTACAACTATAGTTCATTTAGGGAGATTTGCCATATAAACTATAGGGAATATTCCAGGTCAATAAGATTAATTCAGATGAGGATCTCATGGTTTCTGTTCCCTGAGTGTGAATGTCGAACATTCACATTCTCTTGAGAATGGGTGGGCCTATGAATGTGTGACATTTCACTTTTGTAATTGCATTACATTATATGACAATAGCAAGAATTTTGCAGTTATAATTAGGTCTAATATATATTCCCTTTGAGTTGATTAAAACAGAGTGCAACAGGCTGGAACTAACCTAAAGTGATGAGCCCTTAAGAGAGACTGGGTCCTTCCTGAAGGAAGTAATTCAACTTCTGGGAGGGATTCTGCTGCTAGCCTTGAGCAATAACCTGCCATGCAGTGAGAGGAACATATGGATAAGTCTTGAGAGTATATCCAGGATCTGAGAGTGACGCCCAGGTACAGATGGAAAGATAATAGGAACTCAGTTGTAGGAACACAAATAACTGAATTCTGCCAATAATCTGAGTGAGCCTGGAATAAAATCTGGATATCCAGTTGAGAACATACCCTGTGTGTCCCTAGACCTGTTTTGGCTGGAAAAACTCACCTGTGAAGATTGTCTCTGGGGGAACCCTACTACCATAATTAGGCTTAGCATCACACACTAATTAGAATAGATACAAACTTAAACACTGACATTACCAAATCCTGGTGAGTATGTAGAGCAGTGAACTCCCATTTGTTGCTAGTAAGAACACTAAAAGATGGAGCCAGAAGACAGTTTAGTAGTTTCTCCTAAAACTAACCATAGTCTTACCATATAACCCAGCAATTGTGCTCTTAGGTAAATAAGCAGATCATATGTAACTAATGGAACATGGGGCATTTTTAGGTTATTAGAAATGTTCAACATGATCTTGCAATAACATATATACAGGCCATTTACAAATTTCATCAAAACCCCATAAAAGTGTATGATCCAAAATGTAAACCATTATTAAATCATTGACCATTGTTAGTAGCAATACTTCAATATTTGCACATCAATTGTAACAAATGTACCATCTGCATGTGAAATGTTATTAATAGGAGAAGGGGGAAATGGTCAGGGCATTGGGTATATGGGAATCCCCTATATTCTTTAAGTGACTTTTCTGCATTGTAAAGCTTCTTTGAGAATAAAATGAAAAAGAAAAAAGACACTGGGGGAACATATGGAAGAAAATGTCACTGTACATACAAGCCAACAGATCCTACAGTGATGAAAGACATAATGTCTAAATTTTTTATTTAAATTTTTAAAAAAGTTTTTACTATTATTGGTTATTTTTAAAATTATTATTATTTCACTTTCTTATTAAATTTATTTCATTATTTTGTTGGCTTCATTTTTCAAGAGGTTTTGAATTACATAAGGATCACAACAGTGGCAGAGGAGTTTAACTGGTATGGGGTGTTAATGATGGGACGATGCATGGGTAGGGGTTCACCTGGGGCATTCGTCTATGGCATATGAATATGTTCAATTGTTCATGGGGCATCGCCATGGTGGGTGGAGATCCACACAATAACTGACAGGATATTGAATTCCCATCCCGGGGAGTTCTGCTACATTCTCTAATAGGACAGCAAGAATCTCCCAACTACAAAGGCAGTGCCTATGAAGGAAGACAGATCATTACACCAGGCCTTTGATATTGTTGATTGTATTTATGAACATTTTCTTGTGAAATTGAAATTTAGCCTACTAATATATGTTGCCTAAGAGTTACCTCCTGAAGCCTACTTGTTACTCAAATGTGGTCTATATCTAAACTTAACATATAAATGCACTACCTTCCCCCAGTCATAGTATATGAGTCCCTGGGATAAGACTCCTTGGCACTGAGAGATTATTACCAAGTATGAACTAGCAATGTATCTGGAAAAAGACCTTGAACAAAAGGGGAAAATAGTGAACAGAAATGAGATTTTATTGCTGAGAGAGTGCAAAATGAATTGGGACTTCATTCCAGAGGTTATGCTTAAGCAAGTCTCAGCAGGATCTCACTGAATGCCACAGAAAACAATGCATCAAATAGTGGGGCTCCTGAGGGCTCTAGGGACATCCAGAAAGTATAAGCAGGGCAGAGAGCTCAGAACCCAGTCAGGGGGCTTTACCTTGGAAATTATGCTCCCTGGTGTAACAGTGTTAGACTCATTTATAGGTTCCTTACACATAGCTCTTCTGCCCCTTTTATTTGAACCTATATTTAGCAGTATACTTAATTAATATATGTCCCAGAGACTTAAATCTTTGGTCATTCAATGTGCCAGTTGAGCCATGAATTTCAGGAGAGTTGCAAAACCTATTTTCCAGTTCATTGGACTCACCCAGGACAACTGAAAAGACGATAATGATGGATAACACCCATCTCAAGGAACAGTGAGTGTCTGCAACTGCAAGCAAGATAGTTCCATCCATCTATCCCATGGAATCTAATTTTCCTCTCAATTAGAAGCAAAGTGAGCATCACCATACCAAATTCTTCAAGATTGGGGAATGAAGAACAATGGATTAAGTAGACTTGTAATTATTGTACTATAGGCTTATTATTATTTTAGTAATGGAAGAACTCTTGTCATTGATATAAAGGCAGTGACCAAAATAGAATCTGGAGGATGGGAGAAGGAAGAATAGGTGTATTATGGGGGCATTTTTGGGACATTGTATTTGTCTTGCTTGACATTGCAATGATGGATATAGGCCATTATATATTTCATTGTAACCTACAAAATTGTGTAAGACACAGAATAAACTATAATGTAAACTATAGTCCATGGTTAATAGCAATACTTCAATATGTGTTCATCAATTGAAACAATTTTACCACACTAATGAAGGATGTTGCTAATGGGGGAAAGTGTAGAAGGGGAAGGGAGTTGAGCATATGTGAATCCCTTATATTTTTATGTAAAATTTATGCAATCTAAACCTTCTTAAAAATAAATAAAAATTAATTAAAGAAATTCACACATGAATATTTACAGCAAGTGTCTTTATAATCTGCAAAATCTGAAAGCAAACAAAATGTCATTCAGTAGTGAATAGGTATACTCATTATGCTATATCTATAAAATGGAATATTACTGAGATAAAAAGAAATTTCACATCTAGTCACAAAAGATATGGATGAAAATTAAATGATTATTTCTACTTAAAATAAACCAATTATAAAATCCTCCATATGTATGATATCAATTTTATGACCTTCTGAATAAGGCAAAACAATGAGAAAATAAAATGTTCATTAGTTGCCAGAGGACTGGGGTGAGGAACGGAATGTTGAATGGATGAAGAACAGGGGAATTTTTAGAGACATGAATCTATTCTGAGTAATACTGTAATTGTAGACACATGATATTATCCATTTGTTAAAACCCATTGAATTTGACAACACAAAGAGTGAACCTTAGGGGATTATCCTGCCTGCAGCTGCAGACTCTGTCCATTCCCTGGGATGGCCATTGTCCATCATCATCTCCCCAACAGGTGTCCAGGGTGAGTCCATTGAGCTGTAGAGTAGGAGTTGCAGCTCTACCGAGATTCCAGGCCCAGCTGGAACATGGACAGCCCAAAGACTCCGGTCTCTGGAAGTATACCTACAAACACCGGCACCACATTTAGGTTTGAATAGAAGGCACAGATGGATCATGTGCAGGGAAGTCATATTTGGGCCCAGCTCTACCACATTAAAGAGCAAGGATTCCAAAGTAGGTCCCAATGATAAGACATGAAACTCTGGGTCTATGCGCCCTGATAGAGGAACTGGGTGTCTCCAGAGCCCTCAGGAGCCCCTCAGTTTGGAGTGATAGCCACATTGGAAGCCTATGAGGTCCTATTGATATACACGTAAGTGTTACCTCTGGGATGTCCTCCTGACACACTTTGAAGCCTCTTAACCATATAAACTCCTTTGTCTTTACATTTTCCCCCTTTTATTTGAGGTCTTTTTCCAGTTGTATTGCCCATTGGCACTTGCTAGTAATCCCTCGTTGCCAGGGAGGCTCATCCCCAGGAGTCATGTCCCACACTGGGAGGAAGGTAATGCATTCATATGCTGAGTTTGGCTTAGAGAGAGGCCACATTTGAGCAACAAATAGGCTCTCAGAAGGCAACCTTTAGGCACCCCATAACTACAGACTAAGTTTCAATTTCAAAAGCAAAGGCTCATAAGGTTAGTTATCAATAACAAGAGGCCATCAGTGGATAATCTTCCTTTGCCACACACTGCCCCTGCACTGGGGGACTGTTGCTACTCCTTTGGAGAATATAACAGAGCTCTCCAGGATGGGAATTCAGTATTCTCTCATTTATTGAGTGGTTCTCCACCCACTCTGACCATCTCCCATGAGCAATGGAACAATTTTATATACCTTTTATGTATGTTCAGGTGAACTTCCTCCCATGCACCCCCAATGCCTGACACCCCCCACCAAATATCCTCTCCCACCCCAGTTGTAACCCTTCTGTGATCCAAAGCTTCTTTAAAGATGAAGCCAATGCAATAGCCAAAAACAATTAACAGGAAAATGAAATAATAATGATGCTTAAATGTAAGAGATAAAATACATGAAAACTTAAAAATAAAAAATTAAATTAAAGGAATGCATTATTCAAAAAATGAGAAAAAAATTTTTTTTAATTAAAAAAATTTTTTTTGTCATTTTGTCTTTTATCACTGCAATATCTGGTGTCCAGTCTGTACCGTGGCACCTTCCCCTCCCACTCCCCAGTGTCTTACTATTTTTCATTTAATTTTCAAAGAAGTTTTAGGTCACAGCAAAGTCACACACAGAATACAAGACACTCACATATACCCAAACTACTCTCCCTTTCCTTACCTCATATTAGAACCTTTTTGTATTTGGATGGTAGCATTGTTATAACTGATATACAGATAGTGAAACATAGCTACTAAACATTGTCAAAGGTTTACAGTATGGTTTACATTTTAGATCGTACACTTTTATAAATTTTGATGATATTTACCATGTCCTGGGTCCATCACTGTATAGTAATGAAAATCATTTCCACTTACCACTAAATACCACCTGTTTGATATATTCTGTTACTCCCGCCCCATCCCCCCGGGGCCCAGGATGACCCCCTGGCTTGACTCATTGGATGACAAGTTTCATAATTACATGCAACAAGAGGTCATGACACACTGGTTTGTCCTCCAATGTTAGGAACCGCCCTTGGCCTTAAGAGATGCCCACCTATTTCTGAGCAAATTGGTCCTCCCAAAGATGGGAGTCCACCTTCTTCCCTCTCATTGTGTAGGTCTCCACCCACTGATACAACACTTTATGACAGGATGAACACTCGCACACTCCCTAGAAGCCTACTCCAGATGCACCCTGTCCCGAATGACCCCCCAACCAACACCCTAAACCAGTGAAACTTCCTTGTCATATTGCCATAAGAGCATTCCCATCTCTGAACTTTCAACCTCATACCCACAAATCCCAAGTGTTCACCTAGTCCCTCTACTATCTCTCCCCTCAGTATCCTAGGTATTCTAACCCACACCCCTAATCTACCCACTTGTCAACCCTGCACCACCTAACCCAATATATCACTACCCTCCTGTATTAGCCCTACAATACACAACTAAACTCTATCACTTTACCATAGGTTACTTCCATATGGGTGATGGCTCACAACTTTCTCTTCTCTTTCTCTTTCTTGTATACCTGTCTTTCAGACAATAGTTCTCAGAGACTGCTCAAGTTCCTTAATTCGTATCAGTGAGGTCATTTACTGTTCATCCTTCAATGCCTGGCTTGCTTCACTCAACATAAGGTCTTCAAGATTCATCCATGTTATCCCATGTGTTAGCACTTTATTCCTTCTTACAGCTGAGTAATATTCCATTGTGTGTATGTACCACATTTTGCTTATCCATTCATCTGTTAATGGACACCTGTGTTGATTCCAACTTTTGGCAATAGTGAACAATGACGCTATGAACATTGGTGTGCATATATCCGTTCGTGTCTTTGCTTTCAATTCATCTGGGTATATACCCAGCATTGGAATCACTGGATCATATGGAAGATCTATAGTTAGTTTTTTGAGGAACCAGCAAACTGTCCTCCACAGTGGTTGGACCATTCCACAATCCCTCAGTAGTGTATAAGTGTTTACATTCCTCCACATACTCTCCAACACTTATAGTCTGCTGTTTTTTTAATAGCCACCATTCTAATGGTTTTAAGATGGTATCTCAATGTAGTTTTGATTTGTATTTCTCTAAAAGCTAGAGATGTAGAGCATTTTTCATGTGCTTTTTAGCCAATTGTATTTCTTCCTTGGAGAAATGTCTTTTGAGGTCACTTGCCCATTTTTTAAACTGGTTGTTACTCTTTTTATTTTTGAGTTGTAGAGTTTCTTTATATTTGCAGGATATTAGGCTTCTATAAGATATATGGTTGCCAAATATTTTCTCCCATTGGGTAGGCTGCCTTTTTATTTGATTAATTACATCATTTGAGGTTCAAAAGTTTTTAACTTCGAGGAGATCCCATTTATCTATTTTTTCTTTTGTTACTCGTGCTTTGGGTATGGAGTTCATGAAACCATTTCTTATTACAAGATCCTGAAGATGTTTCCCTACATTATCTTCCAAGGTCTTTATGGTCTTGGCTCTTATATTTAGATCTTTGATGCATCTTGAGTTGATTTTCATATAAGGTGTGAGATGGTGTTCCTCTCTCATTCTTTTGGATATGGATATCCAGTTCTCCATGCACCACTTGTTGAAGAGGCCATTCTCTCCCAACTGAGTGGGATAATCCTATTCTTCTTATCCCTGAGATATAAGCCCCCTTTCACCTGGAGGTGGAGTGGACATCACCATCTCAGACTCCTCAGGTTTGGGGGAAGAGCTATGAACTAAAGTGGACTTACTGGTATTCTGTAATAGACATATTGTGATTCACACAATGGAAGTAATTACAACATTAATGTGGAGCCAGTGGCCACCAGACGCTTTGGAAGCAGGGAAAAGCAGTTGTAATACAGGGGCTTTTTCAGGACTTGAGAATTATCCTGAGTGACATTGCAATGAGAGATAGAGGCCATTATATAACATCATATAACATGCAGAACTGTGTGTGAGAGAGTGTGTTCTACAATGTGAACTATGGTCCATGCTTAGTGGCAAAGCCCCAAGATGTGTATATCTTTTGAAGGTGATTTGCCACACTAATGAAGGATGTTCATGTGGGAGGTTGTGGGAGGAGTGGAAGGTGGAACATATGGGAATCCTTACAATTTTTGTGTAAGATTTGTGTAGTTTAAGTATCTTTAAAAAAATAAAAAAAATATATTTTTAAAAGAATGTAGCTAAAAGGGGAATTGTCAGGTTGTATATAAGATAAAAGAATGAAAAAAAATTGTTTTATAAACCCTTGGAACTGCACTACATAAACACTGAAACTTACCTTAAACCATGGACTTAGTTAATAGTGTAATTATAAAACTATGCTTCATCAGTTGTAACAAATACTCCACACCAATGTAAGGTGTTAATCATTTAGTGGAACATGGGAATTCTGTATTTCATGCGTGATTTTTCTGTAAACATATAGCTTTTCTCACAAAGAAAAATGGTATTGACAACTAATAAAAGAAAAATTTTCATGCAAAAAAAATTGTACGAAAGTTAATATCAGACCAGAAAAAAGCCCCATAAAACCTTATACGAAGTGAAGGAAACCAGACACAGAGTACAACAGGTTGTATAATTCCATTTATAGAAAATGTAAATATAAATCAATTTATAAAGATGAAAGTAGATAAGGTGTTATGTAGATCTGAGGAAGAAATATTAAGGGATGTGGACTCTTTCTTTTTGGAGTCATGAAATTGTTCTAAAATTTTTGAGATGATGAATGTACAACATTGTGATTATACAAAAACTATTGCTTATACATTTGGATAGAATAGCCAGAAACAGCAGCTATATACAGTGGAGGAAGCATAGAGAAATTGAGAAGTGAGGAATTTACTTGTTTGTCTGTTTTTTGTTTATTATTATTGAAATAATGAAAATGCTCTAGTAATGATTTGAGATGATGAATGCCAAACTATGTGATTATACCAAATACCATTAATTGTACACTTTGAATAAATTGTATGTTTATGAATATGTATGTATCAATACAATTAATTTGTTTAAAAAAGAAAAAAAGAGTGAACCTTATGCATATAAATAAAAAAAAAATCATTTACAAGGTCAAGAGAATCCCAGTAGAATGAAAATATTTCAAATCTATCTAATATATTATAAGTGTATAACTTGTCCTCAAAGGAGGTGATGGGGCAAATGTGCTGAAAGAAGTAATATTGGATGTGAATGGAGCCTGTAAAATAGAGTCAAAAGAAACTGTGCATAACTGCAGTACTCTGATTAATACTGTAGCATTCCACCATGTATAGAATAACAATTCTAAGACTTCCATGCTTACACTGTAATCTTTTCTTAGACTGTTGATAGATGAAGGAATATTTTTCTCACTGTCAAGTGTGATCTTACAAACAAGGAAGGGGAGGAGGTTAGAATATTCTACATGATAATGGCTTAGAGTTAGACACATCAGTGTGAACTCTTGTATAGGTGAATATAGATACAGAGGGTTTTATGCAGACATATTTCTACACACACACACATATATATATATATATATATATATATATATATATATATATACACACACAGCTTAGTATACACATAAATAATTCCTGACACGCTCTGCAGAGAGACCCTAGAAGACACAGTAGCATGGAGCACAGATAGTGCCCAGACCATGGAATTTAAAACCATTCTTCAAAAAGTATCTTCTTGGAGAAATTGCTGACTCTAGGAAAGAAACATCCAAGAAGTGCCTGGCACATCTTGTACTACCAAAAATAAATAGGTGCTAAAATGAACCCCTCAATGAAGGGGTTATTGTAAAGAGGTAAAAAGCACAGCTGAAAGTGCTCCCATAGCCAAAAGTGGAACAAATTGAACAAGAAGAAAAGTAGTATTTTATCACAACCAAAAGTATGAAATAAATTGAGTTCATTCTGATATTAATAAATTATTGACCAAATAAATAAGAAAAGACAAATCTCTCAAGCAGAAAAATCAATAATTTATGTAGATATTGCTCTCTCAAGGCCATGGAATAAAAATCTCACTCCTGAAGTAAAGGGTTCACCTACTGACTTCTTTCCAAAGGTGATATAAGGAAAGGCAGAGAAATGAGGAACTTTATCCTGGGAGACCTCAAAACACTGCTGATCAAGATCAACATCAACAGGTTAAGGTGCATTGATAGGATTCACGCCGGATACAATATGATGAAAATGATACTTTATCTCTGGTGTCTTTCTCCAAAAATCAATAAACCCAGTCTATTCATGAGAAGAACATCAGAAAACTCAAACTGAGGGAGACTTTACAATATACCTGACTTGCACTCCTCAAAACCATCCAAATCATCAAAAACAAGGATAAATGAGAATTTTTTACAGTCACAGAGGGACTAAGAATTTATGACAAATAAAAAGTAAGGCATTATTTTGGATGGGAGATTTTAAGAACAGGGGAAAAGGAATGAGAGGTTCTTGGAAACTATCTATAATGTCCTTGCAATTTTTCTGTATATCCAAAAGTGTTCTAATATATTAAGTTTATTATTTTGGGCACATGACCAATGGGTTGGGCAGATAAGGCTCACCTCTCACTAAAACAACAGAGAAAGGGTGAAGGGCTGCCTTGGCGACTTGCATTGGGATACAGCAGACCAGGACATTGCTTCAAAACACCCAGAAGAGTTAGGTACAAAGAGACATAAAGAACAAAACAAGAAGCTGTGATTTAATAAAACTCCATGTGACTAGGAAGGACTCCCCTTCCCCACCCCCAAGATATTAAGTGAGTGTAATACTCCTGATGAATTATATCTAACTGAGAGGAGAGCAGAGGTCTCCCTCCTTGTTAGTTCCTTTGTATATATAGAACAGGAAGGTGCTCTGAGTCATCTAAGAAGGTACTGGAAATATAAAGAAACCAAAGAAAAATTGTGAGTTTCTTGCCCCTGGAGCTGGAAGCTGCCCATATGCCCTGTCCTCAGGGCAAAGGGCTTAGGTGGAGCTACTGGCTCCCTGCTCTGAACTGAGTGTAACAGCAGATTCCTTGGGGAGAAGAAGGGTTTGGAAGGGTGGAGAGTGGTTACTTTGTGGTTAGTTTAGCCAGTGGAGGGACCCTTGATTATTGGAAGGGACCGCACCTTGACAGGGATAGGGGAGAGATACCTCCTCAGGCAGGCTGTCACATCCAGCTGCCTAGGTAAAGAGGAATTACATCAGAGATGAGGCAGAGAGAGAATGATCAGCAGGAGTTTGGTGGACTGCAGGGAATCTAACCTGCCTGAAGGAAAGGGGTTGATAGCCTTCTGAAAGGCCAGTTCACCCAAGGAGACAGGTTAGCTCAGTGGAAAAATTCCTGCCTAGCATATATGAAGTCCCTTGGTGGATACTCAGCTCTTCTTTGAGAAGTGATCCACCATGGTGTCAGGCATTCAGCTGAAACTTTATGACAGGGAATATACAGACATTCTCTTTGTATTAACTTTTCTTAGATCTCTTGTTGTTTAAAAAAAAAAAGTTCAGTTTTTTTCATTTTCCTTATTTTACTCATTAAAACCCTGCTCAAAATCTATAGAGGGCAGGCTCCAGGGTGATTGGTTGACAATACCAGCAGCCTAAGAAGATCCTTGGGGGTCTAAGAAAGAAGACTGTTTTTCCATG
Source organism: Tolypeutes matacus (assembly GCA_026826555.1). Classification (NCBI taxonomy): domain Eukaryota; kingdom Metazoa; phylum Chordata; class Mammalia; order Cingulata; family Chlamyphoridae; genus Tolypeutes; species Tolypeutes matacus. The sequence continues at coordinate 2,033,639 of JAKSZT010014601.1, read as the reverse complement.
TTTATTTTTGTTATATTTCTTGCCATAACTTACAGAATTGTGTGGGAGAGAGTGTAAACTACAATGTAAACAATAATCCATGCTTAGTGGTAATGCTCCAAAATGTGTTCATCAACTGGAATGAATGTACCACACTAATAAAGGATGTTGTTAATGTGGGTAAATGTGGGCAATGTGGGGAGCAGAGCATATGGGAATCCCCTATATGCTTTATGTAACATTTATGCAATCTAAATATCTTTTTTTTTTTTTAAATGAAGCCTTGTAGTTGCCATAGGTCCCAAGGTCAGGGGAGGGAGGAATAGAATAGATGGAACAGGGAGCATTTTGGAAGTGACTGAAGTGTTCTACATGGTCTTGCAATGATAGATACAGGCCATGTTAAATTTCATCAAAATTTATAAAAGTGTATGGTCCAAAATGTAGGCCATAATGTATATCATTGACCATGGTTAGCAGCTATGTTTCAATATTTCTACATAAGTTGTAACATATGTATGGTTCACATATAAAATGTTATTAATAAGGAATGAGGAAAAAGCAGAGAATGTTGTGCATATGGGAGTCCCCAGGATTTTTTACTTGACTTTTCTGTAACCTAAAACTTTTTTGAAGACAAAATGAAAAAAGTAAGACACTTGGGGAATAAATGGAAGAAAAAGTCACTGAACATACAACAGGTTTTACAGGAATGAAAGCTAAAATGTCAAAAAATTTAAAATATTTTTATTATATTTTATTATCCCAAATTTATTCATTTTTTACTCTCTATTTTATTTCTTATTTTTAAAACTACCATTATTATTTCATTTTCTTATTAATAGTATTTGCCTATTTTATTGGCTTCATTTTTGAAGAAGTTTTGGATCACAGAAGGGTTACAACTGTGGCAGGGGAGGACCACTGGTGCAAGGTGTCAGTGATGAGGGATACATGGGAGGAAGTTCACTTGTGCAAACATAAAAGGCATATAAATTTGTTCAAATGTTCATAGGGCATTGTCACGGGTGGGTGGAGCTTCATGCAATAACCAAAAGAATATCAAATTCCCATCCTGGGGAGCTCTGCCACATTCTCTAATGGAGCAGCAAGCATCTTCCTAGTACAGGGGTAATGGCTAGTGAAGGAGGATGGTCCTCTGATGGGCTCTTGATATTGAAGACATCATATGAACCATTACTCTTGAAATTGAAACTTATTCCAGTATTAAAATGTGCCTAAGAGTTACCTCCTGAGAGCTTCCTTGTTGCTCAAATGTGGCCTCTCCCTAAGACTAACTCAGCATATAAATGTAATAACTTCCCCCCAAATGTGGGACATGAGTCCCAGGGATGAGCCTCCTAGGAACCAAGGGCATAATAAATACCAAGCACCACCCAGCAATGCAACTGGAAAAAGACATTGACCAAAAGGTGGAAAAGGTAAATATAAAAGAGCTTAGATAGCTATAAGACTTCAAAGTGAGTCAGGAGGTCACTCCAGGTGTTAAGCTCATGCACATCTCAACAGGATCTCATTTACAGCCAAAGTAGATACTACTCAAAATAGCAGTGCTGCTGAGGGCTCTGGGGTCATCCAGAAACTAGTCAGGGCAGATAGCTCTCGAGTGTGGTGTATTGCCAGTGAGCCTTTCTTTGGAATTTATCCTCTGCAAAGTGATAGAGTTGGACACATTCCCTGCACATGGCTCTACTACCCCTTCTATTTGAATGTATAATTAGTACAAGATTTGGTAAATGTACATCCAAGACACTTAAATCTTTGGGCTGTCCATATGCCAGCTGGACCCTGAATCTCAAATGAGTTGCAACGCATACTCTCCAGCTCATTGGACTCACCCAGAAAAACTAACAAGGAGGAGATGATGAACAACCACCATACCAAGGAATCAAGGGTGTCTACAACTTCAAGCAAGAGAGTCCCATCCATCAGCTATGTGGAATCGAAGTCCTCTCCCAATTAGAGGTGGAGTGGGCATCACCATCCCAGAATCCTCAGGTTTGGGTAATGGACTAAAGTAGAATTACTGCTATTCTACTATAGACTAATTGTGATTCTACCAATTGAAGAAATCATTTCATTGTTTTGAAGGCTGTGGCCACTGGAGGTTCTGAGAGCAGTGAGAAGGAAAAACAGGTGTAATACACAGGCATTTTTGGGACTTGGGGATTGTACTGAATGACAGTGCAATGACAAATACAGGCAATTATATATCTTGCCATAGCCTACAAAATTGTGTGGGAGAGATTGTAAACTACAATATAAACTCTAATGCTTAGTGTCAATGCTCAAAAATGTGTCCATCAATTGCAATGAATGTACATCACTAATGAAGGATGGTAATGTGGGGAAATGTGGGAGGTGTGGGGAACGGTACATACAGGAATCCCTATATTTTTTATGTATCATTTCTGTAATCTAAGTGTCTTTTATAAAATAATAAGTAATATAAAATAAAATATTAACTTTATTAAGAAGTAAAATTATTAGTGAAATGTGAAATTCTAGGACATCGAACTCCAAGATTCAATCCAGATACAATTACATGCATTGGAGAAGAATATCATACTGCTGTATGTCTCATATTCCTCCTCCATTGAATGAAAATAGTGAAATTGATTTCATAGTAATTGAAATAATTAAATAAAATAATCAAAACGAAATGTCCAGCATTGTGCCTAGTAATAAGAGTGAATAATTTATACATTATGGTTAAACCCCACACATACTCACTCACCACACCTCCTTCTTCATATCTACTGTTCCATTTTCATCCATCATCATCTCTCCATAGTTTTGACAACAGCTAGAATCACATTAACACAGAGAGATCTTCCCACAGGGCAAGCATTTTCATGAAAACCTCCATCTATAAACCCTGCACTGACTTTCCAATCACCTCAAACATAAATATCCAACTTGTGGACAGAACAAAGGACTGGTATCTGGCTGCTGTCAGCCTGGCTATGCTCTTTTTCCACTTTTCATGCATGCCCATCATTCTTCATCAGATATTAAGAACTATTTTTCAAACCTCACCACATTTAAGGTTAAATTGAACCCACATTTGTGTCCGTTATCTCTCTTCGGTGTGCTTCTACCCCCATCTCCTCACAGAATTACTCCAGTTCCTCCTTCAGGACTCAGTACAATCACCATCTCCCTTGTGAAGCCTTTACAGACCTCCACAGGATGAGTCCAGACTTTAAGAAACTTCACCAGGATTTCAGAGCCAGTTCAGCTATTCCATGAACTCATTTTGATATCTCTTAACTTGTTTAGATGTCATCTCTTTGTAAAAGGGACATATATGTTACTCATTTCTTCATTCCCAGATTAATATTTAGTTCATCCCATAGAGAATTTGATAACTGTTGAATTACTAAAAGAAAAAATGAATGAATGTGTTGAAGCAGATTCTTTCAAAAACTGTAGAGAAAGAAGAAGCAGTGAAACAAAGAAAAATATTGCTGAAAGAAGGAAGCCCAATGAGTGAAAGATAAGTCCAGAGAAGAAAATCATTGAAAGAAGATATTTTAGTCTCTATGTTATCTCCCTCCAATTAACCTTTTAAACTTATGGGACTTTGTAATTTTTGCTCTATTTGTGTGTTTTCCCTGTTAAGGCCCTAAAGTTACTACCAAATAAAGGGGGTTTATGGAGCCATAACACATTTCCCCAGTACCTATGAATATTCTGTGACTCACCTAGAAATTATCAAGGTAGGATCTGAGTTCATCAATGCAGATTATTCTTTGAATGATGAATGAAGTTCAAAGCTATATTCTCAGGAAGAAAACGGAGATGAAATTACCCAGGTGGTCTCTAGAAGACATATTTATGTTATCTCTTCACCAGAGATTAGTAAAGTAGAGTTGAGGAAGTGTAGGAGAAGCATTTAGTTTCCATGCTGTATTAGTCAAATGGGTGCTGGTGCAAAGTACCAGAATTCTGTTGGATTTTGTAAAGGGTATTTATTTGGGATAAAACTTACAGTAATAGACTCTAAAGTCTCCAACTCACTGTACCATAAGAAGTACTTTTTTGCCAAAGATCTCTGTGAGGGTTTGGCCTTCCTTCCTCCTCTTAAGGTGCTGTGGTCCCACCTTCTGATCTCAGCTGCAGGCTGGCATAGGGCTCATCTCCTTGCCAGGACTCTCTTTAGCTGTTTGAGCCTTCTCCTTTCTGTCACATTGCAGAACTGAAGCGACCAAATTATCTGCTCTTCTATATCTATGGAGCTCTCTGTGTTCCTCTGTGTATCTTCTTGAGTCAGTGTCCATTTATATAGGCCTCCAAGGGGGCAAGGATTCAACACTCAGTCACCCTAATAACATGTCTAAATCAAAGTCCTAATCTTGATTTAATCAAGTAAATGTAAAAACATTAAATTTAAATTAATCTAGGGTATCATATCCAGAGGAACAGACAAGTTTAAAAACATAATGGAGCGGCAACTCCTACTCTACAGCTCAATGGACTCACCCAAGTCACCTGGTGAGGAGATGCTGATGGACAAAGGCCATCCCAGGGAATGAAGAGAGCCTGCAGCTGCTGGCAGGATAATCCCATCCACTGTATCCATGGTATATAAGCCCCCTCTCACTTGGAGGTAGAGTGGACATCACCATCCCAAACTCCTCAGGATTGGAGGAAGAGCTATGGATGAGAGTGGACTTAATTCTATTATATTGTAGACATATGTGATTCAAGCAATGGAAGAAATTACAACAGTGAGGTGGAGCCAGCGGCCACTGGATGTTTTCGGGGCAAGGAAGGGAAAAGCAGTTGTAGTACAGGGGTTTTTTCAGGACTTGGGAATTACCCTGAGTGACATTACAACAACAGATATAGGCCATTTTACATCAGCATATAACATGCAGACCTATGTGGGAGAGAGTGTGGACTACAATGTGAACTATGGTCCATGCTTAGTGGCAAAGCCCCAGGATGTGTATATCCATTGAAGGTGATATGCCACACTAATGAAAGATGTTTATGTGGGATGCTGTGGGAGGTGTGGGAGGTGGGGAACATGGACATCCCTGTAATTTTTGTGTAACATTTATGTAATCAAAGCATCTTTTAAAATATTAGAAAAAAACATAATCTATATTTCTTTTTGGAATTAATGAATAATATCAAACTGCCACACATGCCTTTAGGGATATCATTCCCATGAGCCTCACGAATGAAGTGTTCTTTTGTCTCTCTTCTCCATTAGGTATTTCATTCTCTGCAGGTAAGAAAGAAAAATACAATGCAATCTTGTGCTGGTTTTCATCCTTGGGAGAGAGCCATGGAGTTCCATGTTCAACTCTTAACCCAGTGAAGTCATTCCTTCCCAGGAGGAAGTCACTGCTCTTTAGATGTGAACTCTAATATTGCAAGATTTCACAAAATGGTTTCTCTATCACTGATTCTGGAGAGAGATTCTGGGTACTCTAAAATATCTTCTGTCTCTGAATTGTCTACTCTGGAGTTTGATCTCCTGTGTGGGGCTTCCCTCTCACAACAGGATGTCCTTTTCTTTCACTGTTTCTCCTTTTCCCCAACAGTTAGCAATATATGTTTAACTCACTCAAAAATTTATTCATCAGTCATTCAACGGATATTTATTCAACAATACTGAATGGTAAACATTAACCTGTGTTCTGGGAATGAAGAGAAGAGTAAGAAATTTTGCCTCCACTCAAATAGCTCAGTCTTAACAAGGCAAGAGACAAGCAAATAAATAAATGTAACAACCTAAGGTGGTACTGGAGCTCTTCTGAAGTGTATTTCCATATAAAAAGGCTCCTGGGACTTAGATGGGAACTGCATTGAAGCTATCAATCACTTTGGGTAGCACTGACATCTTAATAATACTAATTCTTTCTATTCACTAACACAGAATGCCTTGCCACTTAGGGATTCTCTAGTATCTTGTAGCAGTTTTTTGAAACTTTCATTGTGCAACCTGTTTAGTTAAAATTATTCCTAAGTATTTTGTTCTTTTAGATGCTATGGTGACTGGATTTTTTAACTGCTCATTTAAGAAGGTTCGTTCTGTTGTATAAAACACAGCTAATTTTTAAGTGTTAATCTCATAAGTTGCATATGGCTGGATTCATTTATGAGCTCTAGAGTTTTCTTGTGTAAGCTTTGCCATGTTCTGTATAAAGGCTCATGACATCACTTAAAACAGATAGTTTTACTTCTTCCTTTCTAATTTGGATGCCTATTATTCAGTTTTATGACCTAATTTCCTAATTTCTAGTACAATACTGAATAGCAATAGTGAAAACAGGCATCCTTGTCTTGTTCCAGACCTCAAGGGGATGGCTTTCACTCTTTCAGCATTGAGGATAAGATTACCTTTGTTTTTAAATACAGTTTGTTTACCATGTTTAGGAAGTTATTTCTAGTCTTATTTTTTCTAAGTATTTTTATCATGAAAAGGTGTTGGAATTTATTATTCACATTTTCTGCATGAATTGAGATTTTCATGTGATTTTCCTCTTGATTATGTTAAATGTGGTGTATTATATTGATTTTCTTAACAAGGAAACCTTTGTTTCCTGACATAATTCCCATTTGGTCATGGTGGATACTACTTTTAATATTCTCTTGGATTTGATATGCTAGTGTTTGTTGAGGGTTTTTTCATCTATATTTATGATAGAAATTAGTCTTTGGTTTTCTTTCCTTGCTGTGTCTTTAAGAAGTTTTGGTATGACAATAACATTAGCTTCATAGAATGAATTTGGAAGAGATAACTTTACTTCAAATTGGAAGGTTTGAGAAGAATTGTAATTAATTCTTCTGTGAATATTTCATAGATTTCTTATTGAAACTGTCTGATGCTGGATTTCTATTTTGAGGAGGGTTTTATTTTTATAACTAATTGAATCTCTTTATTTGTTAGAGTTTTTTTGAGATCTATTTCTTTTCACTCATGTTAGGTAAATTGCATGTTTCTAGGAATTGGTCCATTTCTTCTAGATTTTCTAGATTGTTGGCAGACAATTCTTCATAGTATTCACTCATAATCCCTTTAATATCAGCAATATCTAGCAACATCGGTGATTTCATTTTTTATTTTAGTAATATGTATCCTCTTTATTTTTTCTTTTTCAATCTAAATAAACCTTTGCTATTTTATTGATCTTTTCCAAGAAACAACTTCATTGGTTCATTCAATTGTTTTTCTATACTCTATTTCATTTCACTTCACTTAGATCTTTGCTATTTCCTTTTTTCTACTAGGTTTAGGTCCAGTTTGCCCTTCTTTTTCTATTTCCCACAAATCTGTAGATAGGCTATTGATTTGTTAATTTTTAAAACATGAGAATTCACAGCTATAAATTTCTCTGAATCTTTTAAATTCATTCCTAATCTAGCCTAACAAAAGGAATTAATTTAGTCACAAAATAAATAATAAAATGGACCATGATGTATAATGGCGCTCAAATGCCAGCTGCAATTTTGGCACTGAGATCACTGAAAAATTTGTGATTTTATATAACTTAATAGGTTTCATATGAAAATGAATTCCAAAACTCTCCAAAGTGGAAAATCTGGCAAGAGATTCCTGCATAAAAGACAAATCCTTGGAATTCTAGTTACATTGTAAAGGTTAACAATGTATAAACACATTAACCAAATATGGGCATCAAGATAATTGCCCTGACCCTGGTTCAACATGGTGGGAAAGCCCTATGAATGAGGAGCCAGCATGCACTCTGAAATCACAGCACTTATGTGGCCTTAAAGGCTCTAGCTGCACAACTTAACATTAAATTGTTATAGCTTGCTAATTTCAAAATAAAGCCTTATGTGAATCCTCCTTTTCCACAGAGACCTCCAAGAATTCACAAAAAATATGGGCCAACAAATTCAACAGATTTCAACAATTTTAAAAATCAATATAGACACTAAGAAAACAAGTTACCATGACTAAGAGCCAGAAGGAAGGCAACAGTGGAAAAATGCCTTTAACTCTTTCAGATTTTAAAATTATTCAGACATAGAATATTAAATAACACCTTTTATTGACTTTTAGAAAACTTTAAAAATCTTGTAAATATGTAAATTGACATAAATATATTTCAATAATTAATCAAATAGAACCTCTAAGGTTGAAATATACAGAGATAAAAATTTTAAATTTCCATGTGGTGGAACTGGGAGAAATTTAGCTGCAAAGGGAAACTAAGGCCTACCCACCTTGAAACAGAAATTAAAAAATAAATCAAATTTATATGTGAGGGCTTTCTCTACATCTGAAACTTTCTCTATGTCCCTGAACTTACTGTCAGTAAAGCATTCCCTTCCATGACATTTACTTCCCATAGCAAAACAGAACTTCTTTGGTACATTCCAGTGATTTATTTTGTTCCACTGGCCGGTCCTCCTTGGATGATAAATAAATACAAAACATCTTCATTCTTGAAATTCCAGGAGATGAAACACTTATGTAATCAAAGTTGGAATAATATATCTCTGTACTATGTGGGTGCTCCCAATTCTTCTGAGAAGGGTGATCTGGAAGTGAGGGGAAATAAGAATCATAGCATTGGTGAAAGACACTAGGAGATGAAATCTAGGACCATCTCATCCAATACTGTTAGTCTGAGCTTCTCTTAGAAACTCAGCTTTTGTCAGTGAGGAAGGAATCATTACTCCTATGTTTGACATAAACTCACTTAGACACTGGCTACATTATCATGGTGCATTATAAGAGGTAAGGCTCTGTTTCTGCTTTCTACTGTGTCTTAGTTTAGAGGATGTTCCCTGGAACTAAGGGTATTTATTCTCACTTCCCCCACTCTGGACATTTAATCTTCAAGTGACAGGGTTCATCTTTTTTAAATTTCTCATGGTAGGGTCCCAGTAAATAATTATTCTACTTATACAACATAAAACTTAAGACACATTTTGAGTCTCTTCTATATAACATACATTTCATGGTTTACAACAGCAACCAAGTCTTCCACTTCTCCCAGAAAAACACTAGTATTTCCCTCTTTAAACTATTGTTTATCCTTAACTAAATTTATGGAAGCTTCTTTAGCTGAAATTTATATATTAAGGTCTCCTTTCAAGTTTTCCCTTAAACAAAACCTTAAACTGCACTTATATTTCACCAATAGAAGACAGATTTATGATTTTTTTCTTGAAGCCATTTATATATTCTCCGTGTATAAAGTGTTTTCCATAACAAATTTATATGCTCAGTTAAGAGTAAATCATTATTGTTTCCTTGTATTTTATGGTTCTTGAGAAGTACAAAATCTACTGACCAAATGGGGAATACTTTTTTTTTTCTGTGAGAAAAATAGGAGATGCAGGAATCGGGAAGTAAGTAATGATCTAGGAGAATATAGTGTAGTTGAAACAGTCTCTATCATTCACTCATGACATGTGCTTAAAGGTAGATGTGGCTCAAGGATTTGAGTGTCCACCTCCCACATGGGAGGTCCCAGATTTGGATTACCTCCTGAAAAAACAAACAATAAAAAACAACAATAAGTAAATAAATGAAAAACCCAACTCAGGGAACTTGAATTGGCTCCGTGGTTAAGTGCCAGCTTCCCACATATGAGGTCCCGAGTTCAATCCCCAGTCCCCAGAACATCAAAAAGAAAAAAAAAAAAAAAAAAGAATCAGCATACTAACTATTTTGAAAGAAATACAGTCATACTCTCTCCTTAATTACTCTCAAAGTTTAGGTCAGTTTGACATCCACAATCGAGTTTACATCATGATATGTAAGGTCGGTAGAGTGAACTGACTCTTGGGAGCCTTTTCTAACCACTTTCTAGCTTGTATTCCTGTCCAGCAGAGGTTATGGAACTAGCAGTTTTGAGACTTATTCAACCAATACTTATGGAAAAAGCTTCCTACATCCTGACTGCAGAAAGTAGGCATATTTGTGGAGCCAACAACTTCAGTGAAGTCTTCTTGATTATACAGTATTCCTGAAGACAACAGAAGAATCAACATTCTTAGCCAGACTGTTTTTCACTGTTTTCTATATTCCAATTACTTGAAAGACATAACTCTAGCTTCTACAGTAAAATGAATGTGCATGCTTACTATGTTTTTTCTCAAAAATTTTAAAGACCTTTTTATGGAAAGAGATTTCTGCTTAAGGAAAATAAACCATACAAGTAAACTATTTAGTGCAGGAACTGATGTCAAAACCACAATCTTGCAGGATAGGAATGTGGGAATTGATATATCAAATGGTTGGTGTGAGAACACGAATGATACTATTTCCACTGGATAAATGTACATGATTGTGTATGTAGAGCTTGGGAAAAAACATCATTCACAATATATTGTTTGCAGTAACCTCTAAAGACAGTGCCTAGGAAAGATTTTGACAAACTGACTTCTTTATGTGATAAATTATTTTGCTGGAAATCATAATTCAAGGGATGTGGAGTGAGGGGGGAAATTTCTTGCACAGGAGAAACTTCAAGAAACAAATGGCAAGCTGAAGGTTTTTAGTTTTGAGATTATTGTGAAATCAAAACACAAAAATTTTGTAAGACAGCAGGAATGAAATATCTTTCCCTGAAAATGTCAGGTCTGACATGGGTATGCTTCATAAACAGATTCTGAATATGTGGGTTAATAAATTACAAAATGAGAATGAATTAACAGATTTCCCAAAGAATGTGAATAAATACAAATAATAAAACAAATATTTTTCTAAAATATCCATTAACTCAGAGCAATCACTAATCCTAAAATGTCATTCTGATTTCCCAGTTTTATTGATGGTCCTTGGATTAGGTGATGAATGAAGCATTCACCTTATTCTACTTCACAAAGAACAAAGTAGGTCTACATAAAAACCTGAAAACCCTATATTTGGGTTTAATAGGTGAAAAAGACATAATTGGAAAATGGGAAAAACACATACATTGTTATTTATGATCTGTAAATGTGGACTAGCATTGTAGGCAGTGCCGAGCGAAATTTCCTGCAAATGTACTTAACTATGAAAACAGCTTTTAAAGGGCAACCTTACGTCATTGGAAGAATCACAAAAATTATTGAATTAATCAATGTTAAAAGAATTAGGGATTGTGTTGTCAATTACAACCTCACTTTTGATTAGAAATGTGCAGGAGAAAGGCACATATCAGAGAAGGAATGTGGATTATTGTAAACCAAATCAGATGGTGCGTCCAGTTTAGGATATTCTCTCTTTCTGGAACAAATGAACAAAAACCCTGGTAGTTAGTATACAGCCTTTGCTATGAGAGATTATTTTTCACCAAAACCATATAACACAAGCAGTTGCTGTCATCTGGCAATGACTGCAGTATATCTTCATTGCCTCCAGCATTTGATAAAATTTTATATATAAGGAATTACCTGTATTAATTATTTTACTGCTAAAAATCCAGGCAGCAGTTTCTGCCTTCAATAGATTTGAGGGACTACAATAAGAGGGATCACATTCTGTAAAATAATACAGAAGAAACAGGTGTCCTTGATATATAAGAAATAAAATATATTATTCTAAAAATTAGGCAAATAACAGATTATCTTTGTATATGTTTATAATGAATCTAGATTTAGAACTCCCAGTATTTTACATCTGTTAATCATGAGCATTTTTCTAAACTTGAGACAAAGCATCCTTGTATAGAGACAATGTTTCTCAGCTTTTAAAGTCCTCCTTTATATCCTTGTTTCTAAGGCTGTAGATTAAGGGGTTCAGCATGGGAGTGACCACCGTGTACATTACTGAGGCTATTGAATTTACCCTTGGGTTTTGGGTAGCAGAAGAACTAAGATACACTCTAAAACTGTACCATAAAACAAGAATATGTTGAAAGGTGAGAACCACAAGTACAAAATTCTTTATACTTGTGCTTAGCTGTTGAAATTCTCAAAATGGAGGATGCAATTGTAGAGTAAGAGAAAACAATCATAATGAGTGGAATAAAACTCAGAAGTCCAGATGCAAATACATCACTATGTAATTGAGAAAGGTGTCAGAACAAGCAATTCAGACTACCTGTTTAAGTTCACAGAAAAAGTGGGGAATTTCCAAATCTGTACAGAAAGACAATCACAAAACCATTAAGTCATGTAAAAGAGAGAACAAAACGCTTACTAACCAGAATGCCAGTCACAGGAAGCTGCAGATACGGGGGTTTATGATGACCATGTAGTGCAAGGGGTGACAGATGGCCACAAAGCCGTCACAGGCCATCGCAGTCAGGAGGGAGGTATCTAATTGCCCAAAAAGCATGAAAAAATACATCCGTCTGAGAAAATTTTCATAATTTTTAGTGTTGCTCTCTGTCTGGATGTTCAGCAGCATCTTTGGGACAGTGGTGAAGGTAAAACAGATAACTGAAAAAGACAGATTGGAGAGGAAGAAATACATGAATGTGTGGAGGTGGTAGTCTAAGATGATGACCAGGATGATGAGCAGGTTCCCAGTGAAGGTGATCAGGTACATGGAGAGGAACAGACCAAAGAGGGAAGGCTACAATTCTGGATCTTCTGAGAGACCCAGGAAGACAAATTCTAAAACATGTGTTTGACTTTCTGATTCCGTGTAGCTGATGAAACTGCTAGAAAAGAAACCAGAAAAAGGAGAATTTAGCCACAAACAATGAACAGAAATTTATCCTAAGTGCCGTGGTTTGTATACACTTTAAATTAATGATTTCTTATTTAGATAGATAGATAGATAGGTAGATAGATAGATCTAGTGCCCTTTATCTGAAAATGTCAGGGGGATCAAATGTTTCTGCTTCTCCTCAATATTTTGCTAACTATTCATCCTTGTCCATAATTGGAAATATTTTCTCACAGACACGTTTTCCACTACAAATCCTATTATAATTTATTTTATTCAACAAATATATTAAACAGTCATTTTGTAACCAGTGATGGAAAAGTTGGAGTAAAGGAATTGGTGATGATAGCACAATATTCTGAACATACACTTGAAAATAAATAAAATGCAAAATCTTGAGTTGTATATGGGTTACTAAAATTAATTATTTAAAATAATTATTTAATTAATTTGATGTATTCTGTTTTAACAATATCAAAGACTCAGTATTGTTAAGATGCCATTTCTTCCCAACCTGATCTATACATTCAACTCAATCATGTTCTACATTCCAGCAGATTATTTTGAGGATATTGACAAAATAATGCTAAAGGTTATGTGGAAATACAAAAAGAAAACTAGAAAGACAAAAAATAATGAAGAAAAAGATCAAAGTTGTACAATCCATAGTACCTGATATTACCCGGATAGCCTAAGCGATACTGAAGAAGAAGAACAAGTTGTAGGACCATACAAATTGATTTCAAGACTACTATAAAATTACAATAATCAAATAGAGTTGTTTTTTTCAAATAGTAGCATAAAGTAATGTTAGAGAACCAAGAAATAGACCCACACAAATGTGGTCAAGTAATCATTTACAGAGGAGTAAAGTCTATTCAATTGAGAAAGTGTGGTCTTTTCAACAAATTGTTATGGAGAAATGGATGCACTCGTGCCAAACAAAAATGGAATTTATTTTATTCAACAAATATTTTCAGCAATCATTTTGTACCCTATGATGAAAAAGTTGAAGTAATGGATATTAGTGATGGTAACACAATCTTTGAATGTAATTAATATTACGAAATTTTATGCAAAAAATAACTCAATATGAATCATACACTTACAAGTAAAATGCAAAGTATTAAACTTCTAGAATAAAACATACAAGAAAATCAAGGCCAGTGGTTTGTTGATGAGTGTTTAGATATAGCACCCAAACCATGATCCAAGAAGAAAACTCATAACTTGGACTTTATTAAAATATAAAACTGCTGCTGTATGAAAGTCTTGATAAGGGAATGAAAAGAAAATCAAAAGGTTTGAGGAACATATTTGCAAAAGATATCTGATAAGTCATTTTTTTTTTCAAAAATATAAGGGCCCCTGAACACCCAACAATAATAAAGCAAATACTCAATTTAAAAATGGGCTAAAGATCTGAATAGAATCCTAACCAACAAGATAGATTGTTGGCAAAGGGATTGTGGGAACATTGCCAATGGGTTAGGCAGATAAGGCTCGGCTCTCACTAAAAAGGAGAAAGAGACAGAGAATGCCTTGGGCACCTGCTGAGGGGTATAGCAAACCAGGATACTACTTCAGAACTACCAGAAGATTGAGGTTCAGAGATACAAAGAAGCCAAAACAAGTAATTGTGAGTTATTAAACCTCCTGGCTTCCAGGAACGGCTCCCTTCTCCCACCCCCAAGATATTAAGCCAGGGTAAAACTCCTGGTTAATTTTATCTAACTGAGAGGAATGCAGATGTTTTTCTCATTTAGATATACATAGAATGGGAAGGTGCTCTGAGTCATCTAGGTGGGTACTGGACAGATAGGGAAGCCATGGAAAAATCATGGGTTGTTTGGCTCAGTGGTTGGAAGAGAAGCAGACTTACCTGGCCCTGCGGGCAGATAGATTAGGTGGAGCCACTGGCTACCTGCTCCAAATGGAACATGTTGGCAGATTCCCTGTGAGGAAGAGGGGTCTGGGAGTGTGGAGACTGATTACTTCTTGGTGAATTTAGCCAGCTGGGCTCCCCCTTGGATACATGAAGGGACCCAGTCTCCACAGGGACTGGGGAGGGGGTCTCATCAGGCAGGCTGTCATGATCAGTCATCTACATAAAGAAAGGAATTACTTCAGAGAGGAGGTAAAGAAAGGCAGTTAGTTGATCAGCAGGATTCTGGTGTAATGCAGGTAATCTAACCATCCCAAGGGAAAAGGGGCAGATAGACTTCTGAAAGGCTAATGAACCTAAGGAGGCAGAAATGCTCAGTGGAAGAATTACTGCTTAGTATATATGAAATTCGGGGTACCAGGTCTCCAGCTGAAACATTATGACAGGGAACATATAGACATTCATTTTGTACTAGCTTTTCTTGTAACTCCTTAAAAAAAAAAAAAGGCTCCTTTTTTATTCTTCTTATTTTACTCACTAAAACCCTGTTCAAAACTGGCAGGGAGAGCGATTGAAGAAAAGCAGAAGCCTGAGAAGACACTTAGGCATCTAAAAGAGAAGCCTGTTTTCCTGTGTTTATTTATTTATTTATTTTTCCTTCTGTCTCCCTTTTTTAAATGAGTTGCTGCTGTCTTACTTCTTCCTTGTTTTGTATCCCCTTCCTTTGTTGGTCTGCTTGATTTTGTTGTTGTTGTTTTCTTTTTTCTTTTGTTTACTGAATTACTCTACCTATGCTATTTCTTTTCTCTCCTTCATCTTTATATATTTTATTTTCTTTTGTTGCTCTTTCATTCCAAATTGTTTATTTGGTCTCCAAGTTTTCTATTTGTTTATATTTCTCTCTCTCTACTTTTTTCTCTGTTTACTTTCATTTTTACTTCTTCCACCTCTATTTTCTCTTTGCATTTCCCCTCGTCTCACCATTCCAACATTTTAAATAATTCCATATGTTTTTCTCTATTCTGTTTCTCTTTCATTGTTTCTCTTCCATTTTGCTAATTTTATATATCTGTGCTTCTTACTTGAGTTAATTTTTATATTTACTAGGTCTTATATGGTCCCTTCCTACCTTTTACTGTTATAATACTATTATTCTTTTTCTCTTCCTATCTCTTTCCTTTTCTCTGGTCATATTTTTTTTTCTTTCAAAGGAACATAGATAACAACAAGGAAATAGAATAATAGGAACAAAGTGTCAAAGTGAAATCTTATCACACACACAAAAACAAACAAAAAAAAAACCCTATATTACAAAGAGAAGCTAATCAACTAAACAAACCCATAAAAAAATGATGCCTAGAAACTAACAAAAAATTACAAGCCATACTAAGAAACAGGAACACATGGCCCAGTCAGTTAAACAAGCTAAAAACCAGGTGGAGATGCAGAACATGGAATAACTAATCAGAGATGCCCAAACAAATATCAAAGATCAACTTAATGAAGTGTAGGAAGAGATTAAGGATATTAAGAAGACACTCTGAGAACATATGGAAGAAATTGTAAACATACATGAAGAGGTAGTGGATATGATGGTTATGAATAGCACAATGCAAGAAATAAAAAATGCACTGCAAGCACACAAAAGCAGATTTCAGCAGACAGAGGAAAGAATCACTGATGTGGAAACAGTACATCTGAAATCAAACAGATAGTAGAAAAGATGGATAAAAAGGTAGGGAAAATTCAGCAGGGACATAGAGATTTGAATGACAACATGAAATGCACAAACATATGCATTAAGGGATCCCAGAGGGAGAAGAGAAGGGAAAGGGGACAGGAGGAGTGTTGGAGGATATAATGGCTGAGAACTTCAAAACCCTTTTGAGAGAGAGGGACATACATGTCCAGGAAGCAGAGCAAACCCCAAAGAGGAAAATCCTAACAAGTCTACTCCAAGTCATATACTTGTCAAATTGTCCAATGCTCAAGACAGAGGATACTGAAGTCAGCAAGAGAAAAAATGACCATCACATACAAGGGAACCTCGATAGGATTATGGGCTGATTTTGAATATGAAACCATGGAGGCAAGAAGGCAGTGGTATGTGGTATGATAAAGTGCTAAAAAGAAAAAAAATATCCAGCCAAGAATTCTATACCCAAAAAAGCTTGAATTCAAAAATGAGGGGGAGCTCAAAATATTCACAGATAAGTAGAAATTAAGAGAATATGTCAATAAGAAACCTACATTTCATGAAATACTAAAGGGAGTTCTGTAGGTCAAAAAGAAAAAAAAAAAAAAACAGGAAAGAGAAAGTTGGAGGATTGTAAGAAAAACCAAGAAAAGAAATAAAAAGCACATATAACATACACAAATCTAACGAAAATATGGTGAATGTAAGTAATTCATCGACAGTAATAACATTAAATGTTAATGGATTAAATTCACTAGTCAAAAGATGCAGATTAGCAGAACGAATAAGGAAATATGGGCCATCTATATACTGTTTACAAGAGACCCTCTTTAGACCCAGGGATGCAAGGAGGCTGAAAGTGAATGGTTGGAAAAAATATTTACAAGCAAACAATAAACAAAAAAGGGTGGGAGTACCTTACAAATATCAGACAAAATGGTCATAAAATACAAAACTATGTTAAGAGACAAAGAAGGACACTGTATATTAATAAAGGGGGTAATCTACCAAGAAGAAACAAAAATCATAAACATTTATGCACCTAACCAGGGAACCTCAAAATACATGAGACAGACACAAGAAAAACTAATTGGAAAAATAAATGCCAATACAATTTTAGTGCTGGATTTAAAATACCATTATCACTGTTAGAACGTCTTAACAGAGAATCAATAAAGAAACAAAGCCTTTGAATAATACATTAGAGTACCTGGACCTAATAGTTAAAGACAGAACATTATGCCTAAATACATCCTTCTTGCATGCACATGGATCATTATCTAGGATAGACTACGTACTAGGCCACAGAACAAAACTCAATGAATTTAGAGGGACTGAAATTATATAAAGAAAAATTTTGGCTACAATGGAATGAAGCTTTAATCAGTAAGGGCCAGAGAACACATTTAGGCACAAAGATATGGAATTTAAACAACACACTCTTAGACAAAAAAAAATGGGTTAAGAAGGAAATCTCAAAAGAAATCAGTAAGTACCTTGAAACAAAGAATGACAACACAACAAATCAAAACCTATGGGATGCACAAAAGCAGTACTGAGGGGGAACTTCATAGCCATAACTACCTATATTAAAAAGAAGGAAGAGCTAAAACCAAAGACCTAACTGCACACCTAGAGGAATTAGAAAAAGAACAACAAACTAACTCAATGGAATCAGAAAAAAAGAAATAACAAAGATTAGAGTAGAGCTGAATGAAATTGAAAATAAGAAAGCACTAGAAAAGTAAACAAAACCAAAGCCAGTCCCTCAACAATATTAATAAATTCACAAACCCATAACTTGACTAACAAAGAAAAAAAGTGAGAAGATGCAAATACATAAAATAAGAAATGAGGAAGGGGATATCAACACTGATCCCACAGAAATATTAAGTATCATAAGAGCATATATTGAAAAATTATACACTAACAAGATGGATAGTTTAGAGGAAATGGACAAATTTATAGAATCAAAAAAGCAGCCTACATTGTCAAAAGAAGAAACTGATGAACTCAACAGACGAATAACAAGTAAGGAGAGAGAATTAGTCAGAAAAAGTCTCCCAGCTAAGGAAAGCACAGGATCAGAAAGTTTCTCAGGTAAATTCTACCAAACATTTCAGAAAGAACCAACATTAATCCTGCTTAAACTCTTCCAAAAAGTAGAAGTAGAAGGAACATTGCCTAACTCATTCTATGATGTTAACATCACCCTAAAACCAAAGCCAGACAAAGATGCCACACAAAAGGAAAACTATAGACCAATTTCTCTAATGAACCTAGATGCTAAAATCATCAACAAAATACTTGCTTTCCATATTCAACAACACATCAAAAGTGTAATATACCATGACCAAGTGGGTTTCATCCTTTGTAAGCTGATATGTTTAAACATAAGAAATCAGATGATGTAATGCACCACATAAAAAGATCAATAGGAAAAACACCAGATGATCATCTCTATAGATGCAGAAAAAGCATTCGACAAAATACAGCAATCTTTCCTGATAAAAAGACTATAAAAAATAGGAATAGAAGGAAAGTCCCTCAACCTGATAAAGGTTATTTATAAAAAAAACCCTAGCTCACATCATATTCAATGGTGAAATCCTAAAACTTTTCCCTCTGTGATTGGGAGCAAGACAAGGATGCCCATTTTTACCACTTCTTTTAATAAAGTGTTAGAAGTACTTGCTTGAGCACTCAGGGAAGAAAAACATATAAAACTTACCCAATTTGAAAAGGAAGAATTAAAAATTTCAATTTTTGCAGATGGCATGAACCTATACATAACAAGTCCTGAGAAATCTACAACAAAGTTTCTTGAGCCTATAAATGAGTTCAGTAAAGTGGCAGGTTATAAGATCAATGTGCAAAAATCAGTAGCATTTCTGTACAACAATAATGAGCAATCTGAGGAGGAAATCAAGAAAAAAAAAAACCTAAATACTATATCAACTAACAGAATCAAATATCTAGGAATAAATTTAACCAAAGATGTAAATGACTTATATGCAGAAAATTTCACAACACTGTTAAAGGAAATCAAAAAGATTTAAATAAATGGAAAAATATTCCCTGTTCATGGATAGGAATACTAATCATCATTAAGATGTCTATCCTACTGAAACTGATGTACATATTTAATACAATCCCAATAAAAATCACCACAGCATATTTTTACTGAATTGGAAAAACTAACTATGAAATTTATTTGGAAGGGCAAGAGGCCCCAAATAGCGAAAGACATATTGAAAAAGAAAATGAAATCTGAAAATCATATTACCTAATTTTAAAACTTACTACAAAGCTACAGTGAACAAAACTGCATAGTATTGGCACAAAGACAGACATACTGACCAATGAAACCAAATTGAGAGTTCTGATATACATCCTTGCCTATACAGTCAACTGATATTGGACAAGGCCACCAAGCCCATTAAACTAGAAGAGAATGGCCTCTTCAACAAATGGTGCTTGGAGAACTGGATATCCATATCCACAAGAATGAAAGAGGAAAAGCATCTCACACCTTTTACAAAAATTAAATCAGGATGGATCAAAGATCTAAATATAAGAACAGAGTCCATAAAGACCTTGGAAGAAAATGGAGGAAAGTATCTACAGGAACTTACATTAGGAAATGGTTTCATTAACTTTATACACTAAATATGAGCAATGAAAGAACAAATAGATAAAAGGGACCTTTTCAAAATA
Source organism: Tolypeutes matacus (assembly GCA_026826555.1). Lineage (NCBI taxonomy): Eukaryota > Metazoa > Chordata > Mammalia > Cingulata > Chlamyphoridae > Tolypeutes > Tolypeutes matacus. The sequence goes on along the minus strand of JAKSZT010014601.1, from coordinate 2,013,746 downwards.
AAATTTTTTTTGCACCTCAAAGGTTGTGTCAAGAAAGTGAAAAGGCAGCCTTTTGGGAGAGAATATTTGTTAACCATATATCTGATAGGTGCCAAAAATCCAGTATGTATAAAGAAATCCTACACTTGAAATTTTAAAAAAAGACAAACTACCCATTTAAAAATGAGCAAGTGATTTGAATAGACACCTCTTCAAAGAAGAAATAAAAATGACTAAAAAGAAAATGAAAAGATTGTCAATGTCAATAGTTACTAGGGAAATGCAAATCAAAACAACAATGAGATGTCATCTTACTCCCATTAGAATGGCAGATATTTAAAAAACACAGAGGACTACAAGTGTTGGAGAGCATGTGGAGGAATGGGAACACTCATCCACTACTGGTGGAAATGAAGAATGGTGTAGCCATTGTGGATGACCATTTGGCATATTCTCAGATATCACTAACTATGTGACTGCGGTACAATCCAGCAATTGCACTACTGGGTATATACCCAGAAGAACTGAATGCATGGACATGAACAAATATATGCAAACCAATGTTCATAGTGGCATTATTCCCTATTGCCAAAACTTAGAATTAACCCAAATGGCCTTCAACAGATGAATGGATAAACAAATTATCTTATACACATACAATGAAATATCACTCAGCTGTAAGAAGGAATACAGTATGAACACATGGGATAATATGGATGAATCTTGGGGGCCTTATGTTGATCGAAGCAAACCAGGCACTGAAGGACAAATATTACATGACCTCACTGATATGACTTAAACAAATCGAGCAGACTCACAGAGCTAGAGTCTGGAAGACAGGTTTTCAGGAAATAGAAAGGGAGAAGAAGGCTGTGAGCCGATGCTCATATGGGTAAAATCTATAAGGTAGAAATGTGTAATTATGCAGTGGAGGGACATGACAGTGGTACAGTGATACTATTGGGTTAAGCTGCGCAGGTATGTCAGTGACATAGGTTATGGAGAAAAGGTTGGACAATCCATGAAACTTAGTAAAGGGTTGGGGGATGGAGCAGGTGAACACTGGGGAATGGTGGGTACATGGTTGAAATTACATTGTTGGGAATGGTCTTTTGTCAATAAAATAAGGTAAGGTTACTTGCTTAGAGCATTGGATGTGGTGGGCATTTGGGAAAGAGTGCACCAGGAGCACGCTTCTAGGGAGTGTGTGAGTGTTAATTTTGACATACTATGTTATATCAGTGGGTGGACATCCACATAATAAGCGGGAAGGTTTTGGACTCTCATCCTGGGGAGGCCCACTACCTTCTCAAATAGAGGGACGGGAGTCTATAAAGAGCATGGACAGTGCCCATTAGGGTAAGACAGACCAGTGTGTCAAGACCTCATTTTTGTTGCAAGTAACTGAATTTTTTTCCTTCAAGGAGAGAAGCCTGGTAGTTGCCATGGGTCCTGAGGGGAACGTGAGGGAGAGATAGAACAGATAGAACAGGGGGCATTTTAAGGGGAGATGGAAGTGTTCTATATTATCTTGCTATGATGAATTCAGGCCATGTTGAATTGCATCAAAATTTATAAAAAGTGAATGGTTCAAAATGTAAACCATGATGTAAACCATTTCCCATGGTTGGTAGCTGTGTTTCAATATTTGTACATCAGTTTTAACAAAGTGCTGTCCACATATAAAATGTTATTAGTTGTCTAGTTTGTTGGCATATAGTGTCTCATAATATCCTCTTATGATTCTTTTTATTTCTGTGAGGTTATTTGTAATTTCCCTCTTTCATTTCTGATTGTATTTATTTGCATCTTCTCTCTTTTTTTCTTTGTTAGTCTAGCAGGGGTTTGTCAATTTTATTGATCTTCTCAAAGAACCAGTTTCTGGTTTTGTTGATTTTCTCTTTTGTTTTTCTGTTCTCATTTTCACTTATTTCTGCTCTAATCTTTACTATTCCTTTCTTTCTGCTTGCTTTGGGATTGATTTGCTGTTCTTTTTCTAGTTTCTCTAGTTGTTTAGTTAAATCTTTGAGTTTAGCTCTTTCTTGTATTTTAATATAGGCATTTAGGGCTATATATTTCCGTGTCAAGATTGCCTTCGCTGTATCCCATAAGGTTTGAAAAGTTGTGTTCTCATTTTTATTTGTCTCAATATATTTACTGATTTCACTTGCAATTTCTTCTTTGACCCACCGAATATTTAGCAGTGTGTTGTTCAGTCTCCACACATGTGCAAATTTACTTTTTTCTGGTTTGTTATTGATTTCTAGTTTCATTCCATTCTGATCTGAGAAGGTGCTTTATATAATTTCAATCTTTTTATATATATTGAGAGCTGTATTGTGATGTAACATGTGGTCTATCCTGGAGAAAGATCCATGGGCACTTGAGAAGAATGTATAACCCGCTGAGTTTGGATGCAGTGTTCTATATATGTCTTTTAGGTCTAACTTATTTATCATATTGTTCGAGTTCTCTGTTTCCTTGTTGATCTTCTGTCTAGTTGTTCTATCTAATGATGTGAGAGGGGTGTTGAAGTCTCCAACGATTATTGTAGAAATGTCTATTTCTCCCTTCAGTGTTGCCAGAGTTTGTCTCATATATTTTAGGGCACCCTGGTTAGGTGCGTAAATAATTATGACTGTTATATCCCTTTTTAAATATATAATGGCCTTCCGTGTCTCTTATCACTTTTTTGCATTTAAAGTCTGTTTTGTCTGATATTAGTATAGCTACCCTTGCTCTCTTCTGTTTACTATTCATGTGGAGTATCTTTTTCCAACCTTTTACTTTCAGCTGGTTTGTATCCCTGGGTCTGAGGTGAGTTTCTTGTAAGCAGCATATGGATGGCTCATGTTTTTTTATCCATTCTGTCAGCCTATATATATATATATTTTTTTATGGGTAAAAATCAAAATTCTCACAATACATACAAACATTTGCAAAATGATATAGAAATATATATGCATATATGTGTATTTGCTTACAAAAATGTTATTTATATATATACATATATTTTAAGAGGTGCTTAGATTACCCAAAATATTACATGGAACCCTATATTTTTTGATGGGGAATTTAATCCATTCACATTCAATGATATTACTGAAAATGCACTATTTATTTCCTCCATTTTATTCTTTGGTTTTCATATGTCATCTTGTTTTTGTCTCTCTTTTTACTCTTTTGGTTATCCTTTCTGCTTTTCTTTCTTCTATACTCTAGATGAAATGGACAAATTTCTAGAAACACACAACCAACCTACATTGATGCTACAAGAAATACAAGAACTTAACAAAGCAATCACAATTAAGGAGACTGAATCTGTCATCAAAAATCTCCCAGCAAAGAAAAGTACAGGACCAGATGGCTTCACAGGTGAATTCTACCAAGCATTTCAAAAAGAATTAACACCAATCCTGTTTAAACACTTCCAAAAAATTGAAGAGGGAAAATTACACAACACATTTTATGAAGCCAACATCACCCTAATACCAAAGCCAGATAAAGATTGCACAAGAAAAGAAAATTACAGACCAATCTCTCTAATGAACATAGATGCAAAAATTCTCTGCAAAATACTTGCAAATCGAATCCAACAGCATATCAAAAGACTTATACATCACAACCAAGGGGGATTTATTCCTGGAATGCAAGGCTGGTTCAACATAAGAAAATCAATCAATGTAACACACCACATTAACAAATTGAAGGAAGAAAACCCACATTATCATCAAAATAGATGCAGAAAAGGCATTTGACAAAATCCAACATCTTTTTTTTAAATAAAAATACTTCAAAAGATAGGAATAAAAGGAACATTCCTCAATATGATAAAAGACATATATGAAAAACCCACAGCCAACATTATACTCAATGGGGAAAGTTTGAAAGCTTCCCCTCTAAGATCAGGAACAAGGCAAGGATGCCCACTGTCACCATTGTTATTCAAAATTTTACTAGAAGTTCTAACTAGGGCAATTAGATAAGACAAAAAAAAAAAAAATAAAGGCATCCAAATAGGAAAAGAGGAAGTAAAACTCTCACTGTTTGTGGATGACATGATCTTGTATTTAGAAAATCCTGAAGTATCCACAACAAATCTACTTGAACTAATAAATGAGGTCAGCAAAGTGGCAGGATAAAAGATCAACGCATAAAAATCAGTAATGTTTTTGTACACAAGTACTGAACAACCTGAGGAAGAAATCAGGAGGAAAATTCCATTTTGAATAGCAACAAAAAGACTCAAATACCTAGGAGTTAATTTAACCAAAGAAGAACAGGACCTATATGCAGGAAACTACAAAACAATGCTAAAAGAAATTTAAAAAGACCTAAACAAATGGAAAGATATTCCATGTTCATGGATTGGAAGAATAAATACCGTGAAGATGTCAATCTTGCCCAAACTAATTTATAGATTCAATGCAGTACCAATCAAATTTCCAAAAGCTTACTTTAAGAATTAGAGAAGGCAATTACCAAATTCATCTGGAAGGTAAGTTCACCCGAATAGCCAAAAGCATTCTAAAAAAGAAGAGCAATGTGGGAGGAATTTCACTGCCTGGCCTTGAAATATATTACAAAGCTACAGTGGTCAAAACACCATGGTACTGGCATAAAGATAGACACATCGATCAGTGGAATAGAATTGAGAATCCAGAAATATGCCCTCACCTATACAGTCAACTGGTTTTTCACAAACCTACTAAACCCACGCTAATGGGAAAAAACAGTCTCGTCAACAAATGGTGTTGGGAGAACTGGATATCTATAACCAAAAGAATGAAAGAGGATCCCTATCTCACTCCCTATACAAGAATCAAGTCAAAGTGGATCAAAGATCTAAATATAAAAGCCGGGACCATAAAAGAACTAGAAGAAAATGTAGGGAAACATCTTCAAGGCCTTGTAGTAGGTGGTGATTTCTTGGACCTTACACCCAAAGCACATGCAACAAAAGAAAAAATAGATAAATGGGACCTCCTCAAAATTAAACACTTTTGAACCTCACAGGACTTTGTCAAAAGGGTGAAAAGGCAGCCAACTCAATGGGAAAAAATATTTGGAAATGACATATCTGATAAGGGTTTATATATCCAGGATATATAAAGAGATGTTACAACTTAACAATAAAAAGACAAATGACCCAATTAAAAAAGGGGCAAAAGACTTGAATAGACATTTCCCCCAAAGAAGAAATACAAATCGCTAAAAAACACATGAAGAAATGCTCAACATCACTCATGATTAGGGAAATGCAAATCAAAACTACCATGAGATATCATTTCACACCTATCAGAATGGCCATATTAAAAAGACAGAGAACTACAAGTGTTGGAGAGGATGTGGAGAAATAGGAACACTTCTTCACTGTTGATGGGAATGCAGAATGGTACAGCCACTATGGAGGACTGTTTGGCAGTTCCTAAAGAAGTTGAATATAGACTTGCCACATGACCCTGCAATACCACTACTGGGTATATACCCAGAAGAACTGAGAGCAGTGACACAAACAGACATCTGCACACCGATGTTCATAGCAACATTATTCACCATTGCCAAAAGTTGGAAACAACCCAGGTGCCCATCAACAGATGAATGGATAAACAAACTGTGCTCTATTCACACGATAGAATATTATGCAGCTGTAAGAAGAAATGAAGTCGTAAAGCATATGACAACATGGATGAACCTGGAAGACATTATGTTGGGTGAAGCAAGCCAGACACAAAAGGACAAATACTGTATAAAGGTGTTACTATGAACCAAATATATTGTGTAACATATTGTATGATTCAAAAAAATTTTTATATGTATCCATTACATTATATATATATATATATATATATTCATCTGTGTTTACTTTTTAGTTTTTAATTGTTTATATTTCCAATTATTAAATGTACAAATTAAAGTTTAAAATATATATATATAAAGAGTTTAAGGACACACTGTAAGGTAGGCAAGGGAGTAGAGTTTACAAGCCAGACACAAAAGGACAAATACCATATGAATGTGTTACTATGAACCAAATATATTGTATAACATATTGTTTGATTAAAAAAAAATTTATACGTATCCATTACATTTAATTGAGAAATGTATATATTTATTCATCTGTGTTTACTTTTTAGTTTTTAAATTGTTTATATTTTCAACTATTAAAGGTATAAAATAAAGTAAAAAAAAATGTTATTAGTAGATGAAGGAGGAAAAGAGGGGGGATATTTAATATGTGGGAGTCCCCTCTCTTTGGTGCATGACTTTTCTGTTACCTAAAACATTTTGGGGGCCAAAATGAAAAAAAAAAAAACAGTAATACACTGGGAGATTAAAAGAAAGAAAATATCACTATACACATAGCACAATAGATCTTACAGTGATATTGATAAGTGTGCATATGAACCTTTACTCTTGAATTTGAAACCTAACCCAGTATTATAGGGTGCCTTAGAGTTGCCTCCTGGGATCCTTTTTGTTCTTAACTGTGGCCTCCGTCTAAGCCAAACTCAGCATATAAATATATTACTTTCTCCCAGCATGGGACATGACTCCTGGGCTTGAGCCTCCCTGGCAATGAGGGATTATTACCAAGCACCAAATCTCTTAAATTTGTAAGCAACTACGAAGTCATTCAATAGGTGAACAAACACTGTGCTATATCTATACAAGGGAATATAGCTTAGAGATAAAAAGAAATGTTCCATCCAGCCACAAAAAGCTGAATCTTAAATGACTGCTGCTAATTGAATGAAATGAATCTAAAAATATTACATATGTATGATATCAATTCTACGACTTTCTGGATAAGGTAAAATAACAGAGACTAAATTAATGATCACTGCTTGACAGGGTTTAAGGAGAGGGGAATTGGGTTCAGTAGATGAAGCACAGGTGGATTTTTAGAGCAATGAAACTATTCTGTATAATACTGTAAATGTAGATATATGACATTTAGCATTTGTAAAACCCATTGAACTTGACAACATTAAAAGTGAACATTGATACATGGAAATGAAAATTAACTTACAACATTCAGGGAATCCCAGAATGGAATGCAAATTATTCAAGAACCATTAACTGTATTACAATATATGACATGACCTCTCTGAAAGGGATGGGGAAAGGTATTGAAAGAAGTAATATTGAATGTGAATGGAGTTTGTATAATGAAGTCAATGCACACTGTACATAAACCCTGTACTCTAGTTAATAAAGTTGTTTCCCACTAGGACATAGGTTAACAATTTTATTACTTCTGTATCTGTATCAAGCACTGAAGTTAATGGTTAGCAGTTGGGGGAATATATTTCTCATCATGGAATGGAAGGTTATAGATAAGCAAGGAAAGGAGGCTAGACTGTTCTATATGATAATGGTTTAGAGGTAGATACATTAGTATGAACTCATGTGTAGGTTAATATAGATAAGGAGGATTACATGTAGAAATATTTATTGATATGTGTATATGAACAAGTTAGTAGACACACATTTATTTCCTTAGTCTTTCAGCACAGAAGTCTTACATGCCCAAGAAGCAAGGAGAAGAGCTTTTGCCCAGATGTTGGATTTTAATACCATTCTCCAATACAAGGCTCCTTGGAGAAATGACTGACTCTATGACTGGGGAAAGAAGTATACAAGAGCCTGGAGCAACTCATAGAATCTGCAAAGAAGTAGGTGCTAAAAAAAAACTTTCAATGTTGGGGTATATCAGGTAAATACAAGGTAAAGGTGAAAGAGCTCCCATAGAAAAAATTGGAACAAATTGAATGAAATAAATAAAATAATATTACATTCCAACCCAAAGTTTTAAGTAAATGTCATGTATCCATCCTGATATTCATAAATTATTAACTAAATACATAAGAAATAATATCCTATGCAGAAATGTTACAATAGTTTCTACAGGTAAAGCTCTCTCAAATAGGTGGAACATAAATCACACTCCTGAAGTGTGGGCTTCACCTAATGACTTCTTTCCAGAAGTGATATATGTAGTGCCAGAGATATGAGGGATTATATAGTGGGGAAACATACGAACACTGTTGCTCAAGGTCAGCATCAACAGTAATAACTCATCTTGATAAAATGCACCCTGGACATGATGTGATGAAAATGTCACTTTATCTCTGAGAAAAACATCAGAGATACATTTTACAAAATGCTTGACTAGCAGTCCTCAAAATTATTCAGTTCATCAAGCAAAGATGTCCTGAGAAACTGTCCCCATCACAAAGGGACTAAGATATTATGAAAAATAAATGTAATCTGGTACTCTGGGTAGATGATGCCTAGAACAGGGGAAAGTGAGAGCACAGTTATGGAAACTTCTCACTACCCTTGCAATTTTTCCGTAAATCTAATGCTGTTAAAATTGTTGCTTATTAAGAAGTAAAGGTATTAGTGAAATCCAAAACCTTAGGAAACAACAAAGCCTGAACTTCATTCCAGATGACTTGGACAAAATTATCCAGGTCTTGGACAAGATTATCACATTGCTGTAAGTCTCATGTTCTTCATCCATTAAATCAGAATAGTGAAACCAATAGCATAGAGTAATTTAAATAATTAAATAAAACAAAGAATATAAAATATCAGATATTGTGCCTAGAATTAATAGTTAATATTTTATACAGTATGACTCATCCCCACACAGATATGCTCTCCACACCTCCCTCCCCACATACACTGTGCTATTTCCAGCCCTCCTCATCAATGTGGCATTTTGACAACAATAACAGTCACATTGACCTGAGTGAGCTTTCCTCAGGGCAAGACTTTCCATGAATGTCACATTCTATAAATCCTGCACTGACTCTATAATAACTTCAAATATAAATATCCATTTTGTGGATAAAACACAAGGCTCTTTGTTATCTCATTGCTGCCAACCTGTCCAGGCTCATGTTCCATTTTTCAAGTCCTGCCCATTAGAGTTCACCAGATATTAATAACTTTTTCTAAAATCTCACCACACGTTATGGTTATTTTGATCTCTGCTTTCTGTCCTTGACATCTCTTCTTGGTGTTCTTCTATCCCTTTCTCCTACTGGAATGACTTCAATTACTCCTTAAAGTCTCAGTAAAATTACCAGCCCCATTGTGAAACATTTTCTAACCTCCATAGATGAGTCCAAATTTTGGTTTATCTTCAGGAGGATTTTAAGATATGGCATGTATTCAATTCTATGTTTTTTAATGCGTTAAGAGGTAATTTATTTAATATGAGGACCAAAGTGTTAATCATTTCTTTATTCCCAGAATAATATTTAGTGCTTAACATGAAGCATTTGATGAATAAATGTTTGTTGAACGAGTAATTAAAAAATGGATGAGAAAGCATCAGACAATTACCACTAATTATGGTCTATAACATATATTTGGTATATTTTTTCCATACCCACCTATTTTTAACACAATCTCTAACAAATATTCCACAGCAATGTAATGTGTTGTCAGGAGGATGTTACATGGGTATTATGCACATTTGCATGATGCTTTTGTAAGTTCAAACTTCTCATACAGATAGATAGATAGATAGATAGATAGATAGATAGATAGATAGATAGATGATAGATAGATAGATAGATAGATAGATAGATAGATAGATAGATAGATAAACAGATTACTTCTTTCCTTCTAATTTGGATGTATTTTTTATGTTTTATGGCCGAATTTCCTAACTTCTATTACAATACTGAATATCAATAGTGAAAGCAGGCATCCTTGTCATGTCCCAGACCTCAAGGGTATGGCTTTGGCTCTTTCAGCATTAAAGATAAGATTACCTGTGTTTTTACATATATGCTGTTTTTCATGTTGAGGAAGTTACTTTGTATTCTTTTTTTTTTTTTTGAGTGTTCTTTTACCGCCAGACGTTGTTGGAATTTAACATTCATAATTTACACATGAATTGAGGTTCTCATGTGATTTTCCTCCACATTGTGTTAATGGGGTATATATATAGATTTTCTTATGTTGTACACCCTTGTATACTGAGATAAATCTCACTAGGTCATGGATACTTCTTTTAATATTCTTTTGTATTTGATATGCTAGTTTTTGTTGAGTGATTTTGATCTATATTTTTAAGGGAAATTGGTCCTTGGTTTTCTTTCCTTATGACTTTATGTAGCTTTGATATCACAATAATTTTAGCGTCACAGAGTTAGTTTGGAAGAGATACCCTGACTTCAAGTTGGAAGATTTTGAGGAGTGTTAAAATTATTTCTTCTTAAATATTTCTTAGATTTCATTATGGAAACTGATCCTAGACTTGAATGTTTGGGAGGTTTTTGATGACTAATTGATTCTCTCTTCTTGTTATAGTATTGTTGAGATCTATTTCTTTCCAGTCAATTTAGGTAAATTGTGTGTTTCTAGGAATAGGTCCATTTCTTATTGCTTATCTAGATTATTGGCAGACAAATGTGCATGGTATTCATTCATAATCTCTTAATATCAAAAATATCTAGAAAGTCTCCAATTTCATTTTGGATTTTAGTGATTTCATTCTTTTATTTTTCCAATCAAAATAAACGTGGGCAATTTTATTGAATTCTACAAGTATCAATTTCATTGGTACTCTCAATTGTTTTTCTATAATCTATTTCATTTCTTTCCACTTAAATCTTTATTATTTCCATCCTTCTATTAGGTTTAGGTTCATTTTGCCTTTTTTTTTCCTAGTTCTCCCAAATCTGTAGGCAGACTATTGCTTTGCGATGTTTTAAAATATGAGGATTCACTCCTATAAATTTCCTTGAATCTTTAAAATTCATCCCTAAACTGACCTAACAAATGGAATTAATTTAGTCACAAAATAAATAATAAAATGGAACTTGATGGGTAGCAGAGTTCAAATGAAAGCTGCAGTTCTGGCAGACAGTCCTCACTGAAGAACTTGAGATTCTATATTAGTGAATATATTTCATATGACAATGAAGTCTAAAATTTGTGTAAGTCAAAACCCTGGTAAAAATTCCTGTGTAAAAGTGAGATCCTTGGAATTATAGCAGCATTGTCGAAGTTAATTATAAAGACATTAATCAAATATGGGTATCAAGATAAACACTTGTCCTGACACTGGTGCTACATGGTGGGAAAGAACTCTGAAAGATGAGTCAGTGTGCAGTTTGCAATCACAGCACCTTTCTGGTCTTAAAAGCTGTCGGTGGAAAACAACATTAAATGTTTCTGGCTTCCTAAAGGAAAAATAAAGGCAAATGTAAATCCTCCCTTTTCCACTGAGATGTCCAAGAATTCACACAAATATGGGCCCAATAAATTTAAAAGAACAAAATAAACAAAACAAAACACTAAGGTAACAACATACCATAACTAAGAGCCAGAAGAAAAGCACACAGTGGAAAATAGCCTTTAACTGTTTCAGATTTTGTAATTATTCAGACACAGAATATAAAACAGCACTTTTTAATGAGTTTTAGAAGATTAAAAATATTGCAAATATATAAAATGGCATAAATATATTTCAATAATGAAATAAATAGAACCTCTAAAGCTGAAATTTACAATGATGAAAATTTAAAATTTCCATGTAGTGCGACTAAGAGTAATTTAGCTGCAATGGAAAACAAAGACCCACCCACCGTGAAACAGAAATTGGAAAACAAACTAAATTTATATCTGGGCATTTTCTGTGGATTTTCTTTGAATCTTTCTCTTTCTCCCTACATTTACTGCCAGTAAAGCATTCCCTCCCATGATATTTTCTTCCCACAGCAAAACAGAACTTCTGTGGTTCAATGATCCAGTGATTTATTTTGCCACTGATGGTTTCCTCCTTGGATAATAAATAAATAAATACAAAATATCTTCATTCTGGAAACTCAGGAGATGAATCAAATATTTAACCACAGTTGGGATGATGCATCTCAGAGCTATGTGTGTGCTTCCAGTTCTTCTGAGAAGGGTGATCTGGAAGTGAAGAGAAATGGGAAGACTGGCACTGGGAAAAGATACTAGAAAATGAAATCCAGGACCTTCTCATCCAATACAGTTATTCTAACCTTGGCTTCTCTTGGAAACTCAGCTCTTGTCAGTAGAGGAAGGAATCATTTCTCCTATGTTGACATATATTCTTTTTGACACTGGCTTCATTATTATGATACATTATAAGAGGTAAGGGTTCTGTTATTGCTTTCCACTCTGTCTTAGTTTAAATGATGTTCCCTGGAACTGAGGGTGTTTATTTCCACTTCCCCTACTCTGGAAAGTTAATCTTCAATTGACAGTGTCCATCTTTTATAAATTTCTCATGGTAGGGTCCCAGAAAATAATTATTCTAAATACACAACATAATACAATTGAATAGAATAACGCTCACTCAAAATGAGTCTTCTCCTCCTTTCATGTAACATGATTTCATGGTTTATAGGCAGAAATCAAGGTTCCTAATTCTGCAGGAAAACTACTAGTATTTCCCACTGTAACCCAGTGTTTATCCCTTGTAGCAGTTTGGTATAATTTATGAATTCCAAAAATAAATATTGGATTATGTTTGTAAGCTTGGCTGTTCCTCTGGGTGTATTAGACTGTATTATCTTCAGAGGTTTCACTTTTACTTGATTAAATTAGGATTGGGGCATTGATTAGGCTACACCAATAAGACATTGAGTCCCTTCCCCTTTGGTGGGTGGGGAATAACAGAGAAAACAAGGCTGAAGAGCTAGTTGGAGATTTTTTTTTGGGTCCTAGAGCCCTTGGAAGTAAACACACAACAGAAGAACACAGAGAAATAGAGATGGCTCCATAGATATGGTGGAGGCCCTGGGAAGAGAGAGAGCCTGATAGTATACCCCTGACTTTGTAAAGAAAACAGCAGCTGAGCCATGAGAGGAATGAGCCCCAGAAGAGAGATGAGACTTCTACGCTAATAATGGAAGAAGCTGGGAAAATAGAGCCTTAAGAGGAAGAGGGAAGTTGACATTTTGCAGATGTCAGCAGCCATCTTGTTGCAATATGTAGCAACAGACTTTGGTGAGGGAAGTAACTTACACTTTATGGCCTTGTTACTGTAAGCTTCTACCCCAAATAAATACACTTTATAAATGCCAGTGGATTTCTGGTACTTTGCATCAGCACACCTTTGGCTGAATAATACCTCCCTCACTAAATTTTTAGAAGTTTCTTTAGTTGAAATCTATATTTCAGGACCTCTCTTCAAATTTTCCCTTAAAAAAACCCCTAAACTGCACTTACATTTCACCAATAGCAGAAAACATGAGTTTTTTTTCCTTGTAGACATTTATAGATTCTTAAGGAATAAATTTAGTTTTCTATGAGAACAAAATTATATCCTTGATTGAATCATTATTGTTTCCACAAATTTTAATGTCCTGGAGAAGAGTAAAATTGTACTGACGAAACCAGGAATACTTTTCTGAGAGAAAACTAGAAGATGCAGGAATGGTAAAATAAGTAAAGATCTAGGTAAGTACATAAATTCTAGGAGAATACAGCTGAGTTGAAATGTTCTTCAACACTCACTCATGACATGTGTTTAAAAAAAAATCTTATCTTATGGATCAATGTCTGAGCTAGGTATTTAGAAAGGTAACAGGAAAGTTCTTAGGGGATTTTGATAAATAAACAATCACTCTCTGTCCTTAATTACACTCAAAGTATAAGTAAGCCTGACATCCAAAATCAAATCTACATGGTATGGGGTGAGGTCGGTAGGGTGGGCTGGCTCTTCACAGCTATTGTTCCCTCTTTCTGCCTTCTGTTCCTGTCTTCTAGAGGATGGGGAAGTGACAAGTGCAGTGCCTATTTAACAAATACTTAAGGCATGGGTCCCCTAATACCTGACTGCAGAAAGTGGGCATATTTGTGGAGCAAACAGACTCAATGGTGTCTTCTTGATTATACAGGTTTCCAGATGACAACAGATGTATCAACATTCTTAAGTGGGAAGTCTGTTAATGTTTTCTATATTTCCAATTACTTGAAAAACATAACTCTAGCTTCTCCAATAAGATAAATGTGCATGATTGCTATGTTTTTCATCAAAATTATTTTTTTTACTTATTTAAATTTTTTTTAAATTTTTAAAGATGCTTTAGATTACATAAATATTACATAAAAATATAGGGGATTCCCATATGCTACATCCCCCTCACACCTCCACATATTAACACATTAACAATATCTTTCAGTAATGTGTTACATTTGTTAAAATGGATGAATTCATTGAATCATTGCTACTAACCATGTATAGTTTATAGTTTACAGTCTGTACCGCACAATTTTATAGGTTATGGCAAAATGTATAATGGGCTGTATCCACATTGCATTGCCATGCAGGACAATTCCAATGTCCAAAAACACCCCTATACTATTCCTATTCTTCCCTGTCCCTTCCCTCAGAAATCTGGTGGTCACTGCCTTTATATCAATGGTAAAATTTTTCTATTGCTAGAATAATAATAAGTGCATAATAAAATAAAAATAAGTCTACTTACAATGAACAATGGACTAAAGTCAAAATTTTTAAAGAGCTTTTATTTGGAAGAGATTTCTACTCTAAAATAAGCCATTCATTTAAACTATTTTGTACAAGAATAGACTGTAAAAGCACAATCCTGAAGGAGAGAAATCTGGGAATTTATATATCAAATTTTGGGGAGTGAGAACACCGATGACACAATTTCCACCTGATATGTGTACATGATTGTTTATGTAGAGCTTGGAAAATATAATTCACAATATATTGTTTGCAGTAACTTCTAAAGACAGTGCCTAGGAAAGATTTTGATAAACTGGTTGGTTTATGTGATAAATTATTTTATCTGAAATCATAATTCAAGTAATGTGGAATAAGGTGGACACTTTCTTGCATTGAAGAGAATTCCAGAAAAGAATGACAAACTGAGGACTTTAATTCTTGGATTATTGTACAATCAAAACATAGAAATTTTATAAGACTGCATGAATTAAATATCTTTCCCTGAAAATTGCAGTTCTGATGTGTGCACGACTCACATCAGAGTCTGTACATATATGTTAATAAATTACAAAGTGAAAATGAATTACAGGTTTCCCAAAGAATGTGAAGTGAATACAAATACATAACCAATTATTTTCAGAAACGGCCATTAGCTCAGAGCAATCACTACTTCCAAAATGCCACTCTGCTTTGCCATTTGTAGTGATGGCCCAAGGATCAGGTGAGGAATGAAGCATTCACATTATTCTATCTAAAAAATGTCTACATAAAATCCTGAAATTACATCCTCATATCTGTGTTTAATTGTTGAAAGAGATATACTAGGAAATGGGGAAAATATGTGCATTGCTTTTTATGATCTATGAATATGAATTTTAATATAGGAAGAGCTGAGAGAAATTTCCTGAAAACGTCTTTAATTATGAAAATTATTTTTAAAGGGCAAGCTTACATCACTGGAAGAATTACATAAATTACTGAGATGATCAATGTTTAAAGAATCGGGGATTGTGTCATTGACTACAGTCTCACTTAACTTATAATTGGGAATGTGCAGGGGAAAGGCACATATCAGAGATGGATGTCACTTCTTGTAAACCAATGAGATAATGTCTCCAGTTCAGGATTTGACCTCTTTCAGGAGCCAATGAATAAAAACCCTAATAGCTGGTACACAGCCTTTGCTAAGAGAGATAATTTTTTACCAAAACCATGTAACACAACCACATGCTTTCATCTGGCAATGACTGCAGTAATCCTTCGTCCATCCAGAATCTGCTTTAATTTTATATATATTCAGAATAACCCATATGAAATATTTTGCTGCTGAAATTCTAAGCAGCAGTTTCTGCCTTCAGTACTGATTCCAGGAAATACAATAAGATAGATCACTGATGTAAAATAATACCAAGAGAAATATGTCCTTGATATATAAAAATTAAAGAAAGAGAATTCTGATATTAGGCAAATAACAGATTATATTTCTATATACTTATGAAGAATCTAGAGTTAGATCACCCAGTGTCTGACCTCTGTTAATCATGAGCACTTTTCTAAACTTGAAACAGAGAATCTTTTTATAGAGAAAATATTTCTCAGCCTTTTTAAGGCTTCCTTTATGTCCTTGTTTCTAAGACTGTAGATAAAAGGGTTCAGCATAGGAATTACCAACGTGTACATCACTGAGGCTATTGCACTTGCCCTTGAGTTTTTGGTAGCAGCAGAGCTAAGATACACTCCAAGACCTGTACCATAAAACAAGGTCACTACGGAGAGGTGAGACCCACATGTAGAAAACACTTTATACTTGCCCTCAGCTGTTGAAATTCCCAAAATGGAAGATATAATCTTAGAGTAAGAGAAAAGGATCCCAGTGAGTGGAATAAAACCCAGAAGTCCCGATGCAAAATACATCACCAGGTCATTGAGGAAGGTGTCAGAACAAGCAATTCGGAGTACCTGATTAAGTTCACAGAAAAAGTGGGGCATTTCCAAATCTGTACAAAAAGACAATCTCAAAACCATTAAGCATTGTAAAATGGAGTACAAAACACTTACTAACCAGGATGCCAGCAGTAGGAGGCCACACAGCTGGGGGTTCATGATGACCATGTAGTGCAGCGGGTGACAGATGGCCACGAAGCGGTCATAGGCCATCACAGTCAAGAGGGAGTTTTCTAATTGTCCAAAAAGTATGAAAAAATACATCTGTCTGAGGCAGTTTTCAAACGTTATGATTTTGCTTTCTGTCTGGATGCTCACCAACATCTTTGGTACAGTGGTGGATGTGAAACAGATATCTGAAAAAGACAGGTTGGAGAGGAAGAAGTACATGGGCATGTGGAGGTGGGAGTCTGAGATAATGGTCAGGATGATGAGTAGGTTCCCAATGAAGGTGACCAGGTACATGGAGAGGAACAGCCCAAACAGCAGGGGCTGAATCTCTGTATCTTCTGAGAGTCCCAGAAGGACAAATTCTAAAACAAGTGTTTGGTTGTGTCTTTCCATGCAGATGATGAAATTCCTGGAAAAGATATGAGAGCATTGCAAATTTAGCCTCAAGCAGTAATCCAAAATATATAATAAATGGTATGATTTGTATTGTAAACATATTAAATTAATATTTTTATTGATTTTATAAAGATCTAGTGTCCTTATCTGAAAATGTTAGGGATATCAAACGCTCCTGCTTCTCCTTGATACTTTTGCTAACTAGAAATCCTCATCCATAATGGAAAACACTTTGCCAAGGCAATATTTTCCACTAAAATTTCTCTCAGACTTCATTTTAATGAACAAACATTATGACCATTCCTTTTGTACCCTGTGACAAAATAGTGAAGAACAAAGTTGTAGTAACCATAGTCCCTGACTGGAACTCTTAGTATAAAATCACAATAATTAAACAGTATCTTATTGATTAAATAGACAAAAAGTACCACACAGAAATGGGGTCCACTGATGCTTCACAAAGGACAAGGGCAAGCTGATATAGATAGTATGGTCTTCTCCACAAGTGGTGCTTGATCAATAGGATGCAATCATGCCAAACAAATAAAGGAACTTAGGTAAAGATTTTATTCAAATCACAAAAATTAAATCAAAATGAATCATACCACTTAAAAGTAAAATACATTGTGAAACTGCCAGAATAAAACATAAAGAAAATCTAACAGCCTGTGGTTTGGTAACAAGTTTTTAGATATAGCAACCAAAACATTATTTGTGACATTAAAATTTATAAGCTAGTTTTTAATCAAATGTAAAATTTCTGCTCTGTGAAAGACATTGATAAGCGGCTAAAAAGAACATTTGCAGATTTGGAAAAAATATTTACAAAACACATCTGATAAACGTGTGTATCCAAATGTACAAATTACTCTTAACACCACAAAATAAGAAGGTAAATGTTGAATTTTAAAATAGGCAAAAGATCTGAATGGAATCCTAATCTAAGAATATATACACGACCCAAATAAGCATACAAAATGAAGCTCAAACTGCTGGCACCAGCTATTATTACCAAGTGTTAACTAGAAACTGGATAAAAACCTTGACCAAAAGGGGAAATGATTAAATATGAATGCGCATTTATGACTAAGAGATTTCAAAGTCAGTTGGGAGTTCATTTCAGAGGTTAAGCTTTTGCATGTCTCAGCAGGATCTCATTGACTGCTACAGTAAGCAGTGCCTCAAATAGCAGAGCTTCTGATGACTCTAGAGACATCTAGACACTATAAGCAAGGCAGGGACTCTCAGGAATTTGGCACCGTGTCAGTGGGTCTTCATTTGGAATTTATGCTCCCCAATGTAACAGAGTTTGACTCATTTATATATTCCCAACCCATGGCTCTTTTGCCCCAATTATTTGAACCTATAATTAGCACTATACTTATTAAATATATGTCCCAGGGTCTTAAACCTTTGGTCTTTTCATGTGCTGGTTGAGCCTTTAATCTCAGCAGAGTTGCAATACCTATTCTCCAGTTCATTGTATTCACTCTGGGCAACTAACAAAGAGATGATAAAGGACAATGATCATTCCTAGGACCAGAGAGCCTCTGCAAATGCAAGCAAGATAGTTCCATCCATCTACCCTATGAGATCTAAGCCCCTCTCAGTTAGAAACAGAGTGGGCTGCACAATCCCCAAATCCTCAAGATTGGGGAATGAACAATAAACAAAGTACACTTATTATTATTATAGCAATGGAAGAACTTTTATCATTGCTATAAAGGCAGTGGCCACCAGAGGTTCTCAGTGTAGGGAGATGGAAGAATAAGTGTAACATGAGACATTTTCAGGACATTGGAATTATCCTGCATGACATTGCAAAGATGGATACAGGCCATTATATATCTTGTCATAACCTAAAATTGTGCAGGAAAGAGTCTTAACTATAAACTATAGTCCACGGTTAGTAGCAACGCATCAATATAGTTTTATCAATTTTAAAAAATGTTCCATACTAATGAAAGATGTTAAGATGAAAAGAGTGGCATGGCGAGAGAGTGGGGCATATGGGAACCCCCTATATTTTTTATGTAACATTTACGTAATCTAAAGATATTTCAAAAATGAAATAATTTAAAAATAAGTAAATAAAAATGTTTTAAAAAGCTCAACATCATTTGTCCTTAGGGAATTGCAAAATTAAAGTCACAATGAGATATATCATCACATGCTTATTAGACTAGATAAAAACCTAAACACTGACAATAGCAACTGCTGTTGAGTATGTGGAATAGAAAGAATCTCATTCACTGCTAATGAGAACAAAAACTGGTTCAGCCAGAAGACAGTTTAGCAGTTTCTAGTAAAACTAAACATCATTTTACCATACAATTCAACAATTGTGCTTTTAACTATATATGTGGGTGATTGAAAATTGAGTTCACGTAAAAACCCACACGTGAATGTTTACAGCAACTATTTTTGTAATCTCCAAATCTGAAAGCAAACAAGAAGTTGTTTAATAGGTTAAAAGGTAAACTCACTGTGCTATATCTATACAATGGAACATTCCTGAGATAAAAAGAAATGTTCTATCCAGCCAAAAAAGATATGGATGAATCTTAAATGATTATTGCTAATTAAAGGAACCTGTTTTAAAACGCTGCATATGTTGACATCAGTTGTAAAACCTTTTTGATGTGGCAAAACGATGAGACAATAGAATGTTCACTATTTGCCAGAGGACTGAGGAGAGAGAAGAAGGTTTGAATAGGCAAAGCATAGGGGAATTTTAGAGCAATGAATCTGTTCTGTGTATTGTGCAGTTGTAGACACATGACATTATACAATTGTTAAAACCCATTGAACTTGACAACACAAAGAGTGAACCTTCCACATACAAGTAAAAATAATCATTTACAATGTCAAGGGAAATCCAGATTGAATGAAAATATTGCAAACCTACCTAACTATATTAAAAAATGTATAATTTGTGCGGACAAGAGGGGCTGAGGGAACAGGTGCTGAAAAAGTAATATTGGATATGAATGAATCCTATAAAATGAAGTCAAAAGAAACTGTGAATAAGTACTGAACTTCAGTTAATAAAGTAGCATTCTACCATGTATAGATGTACAATTCTAATACTTCTATACATGTACACTGGAATCAAGAAATTCATAAATAGATGGTAGATGAGAGAATATTTTTTTCTCACTGTGAAGTGGAAGTTTACAGATAATTAAGGGGAGGAGGTTAGAATGTTCTATGTGATAATGGTTTAAGTTAGACACAACAGTATGAACTTAAGTGTACTTGAAAATAGATACAGAGGGCTGTATGTAGACATATTTCTAGACATTAATATGTACAACTTAGTATACACACATATATTTCCTTACATTCTCTGCAGAGAGGACCTAGGGACCACAGTAGCAAGGAGCACAGATAGTATCCAGACCTTGGAATTTAACACCATTCTCCAATAACTCTCTTCTGATAGAAGTTGCTGACTCTAGGAAATAAATATGCAAGAAGTACAAGTACCTGGCACATCTTATAGTGTGAGAGAGTAAATCGGTGGTAACATAAACCCCTCAATGATGGAGTTGTAGTAAAGAGAAACAGGGTGCTGATGAAAGAAATCCCATGGCCAAAAATGGAACAAATTGAACAGCACCAAGAAAAGTAGTATTGTATCACACATCAAAGTATGAAATAAGTTTCATTAGTCCATCCTGAAATAATTAAATTATTGATTAGTTAAATAAGAAGAGACAAATATCTCATGCAGAAGAATTCAATAATTGAAGTAGATATTGCTCTCTCAAGCCTGTAAAGCATAAATCCCACTCCTGAAGACCTTCTCATGTCTCCTTCCCTAGGTGATATAAGGAAAGGTTGATAAATGAACTTTATACTTGGAGAACCACAAAACACTGTTGATCAAGGTCGACGAACAGTGATAAGTCACATTGATTGGTTGCACCCTGGATATGATGTGTTTTATCTCTGGTGTCTTCCTCCAAAAACCCATAAACCCAGTCTAATCATGAGATGAACATCAGAAAATTCTAACTGAGGGATACTTTGTAATATATGTGACCTCCACTTAAAAATATCCAGATTATCAAAAACAAAGACAGCCTGAGAAGCTGTCACAGTCTCAAAGGGAATAAGAATTTATGACAAATAAATGTAGGGTGTTATTTTGGATGGCAGATGTTAAGAACAAGGGAATTGGAGTAAGATATTCTTAGAGACTATATCTAACAACCTTGCAATTTTTTTCCATAAATCTAACAGTATTCTAATATATTAAATTTATTAAGAAGCAAAATTATTAGTGACATGCAAAATCTTAGGAACATCAAATTCCAAGTTTCCATCTAGACACAATTACATGCTTTGTACAAGAATATCACATTGCTGTAACTTTCACATTCTTCATCCCTTGAATCAGAATAGTGAAACTGATTTCATAGAGTAATTGAAATAATTATATAATGAATATAAAATGTCTGACATTGTGCCTTGTATTAATAGCCATTATTCTATACATTATGATTCAACCATACACAGATTCACTCCCCACAACTCCTTCCCCATGACCACTCTGTTGTTTCCATCCCTCATCAGCAATGTGGGGCTTTGACAACAGCAATATTCACATTGACTCAGAGTGAGCTTTCCTCAGAGGAAGACTATTCATGATCATTGCCTTCTATAAACCAGCATTGATTCTCCAATAAGTCCAAACATAAATATCCGTTTTGTGGACAAAACACAAGTATCTCTGTTATATGGCTGCTGCCAACCTGACCAAGCTCATGTTCCCCTGTTCAAGTTCCTGCCCCTCATTTTTCATCAGATATTAAGAACTATTTTTAAAACCTAAGCACATCTTATAGTGATATTGATCGCACATTTGTGTCCCTGTCATCTCTTCTTGGTGTGTTTTACCCCTTTCTCCTGAAATTACTCCAATTCCTCCTTCAAGGTTCAGTAAAATTTAAAGCTAACTTGTAAACCCTCCACTAACTTCCACAGAATGAGTCCATATTTTTCTATCCACTTCACCAGGATTTCAGACACCACTTGATATTGGATATTCTCATTTCTATGTCTATTACCCCATTTGGATGTAGTCTACTTTATATGAAGAACAAAGTCTTACTCATTCTTTATTCCCAAAATAATGTTTAGAGCTCATCATAAGGTAATTGATGACTAAACATTTTTGAATAACTAAAAGAAAAATGAATGAATGTGGTTAAACAGAAACTTTTAACAATTGTAGAGAAAGAATGAGTGAAACAAGGAAAAATATTGCTGAGAGGAAAGACCTAAGAGTAAGAAGCCAGAGGAGACAGATTGGAAAAAGAACTTATTTTAGTGTATCTGCTATCTATTTTCACTCAGGCTTTTTAAGAAGGTAGTACTTTGTATTTTAAGCTTTCTCTATGGTCATAACCTGTTGATGCCCTTAAAGCTACTATCAATAAAAGGGGTCCATGGAGCTGAAATACATTCCCTTAGCACCTGTGAAGATTCTATAACTCACCTTGAAACTACTAAGTCAGGGTCTATGTTCACCAATGCAGATTCTTCCTTGAATGATGGGTGAAGTTGTAGGCTCTGCTCCCAGGAAGGAAAGGGAGTTGTAACCACAAACGAGGTCTCTAGAAGACAAAATTGTATTTCCTTTTCACCAGAGATGAGTAAAGTAGACCTGATACAGTGAGGGGGAACCATTTAGTGTTTCTGAGCAATTAGGGATTCCATTCCCATGAACCACCTTAATGAATTATTCTTTTGTCTCAATATTCCCTGAGATATTTACTTCTCTGGAGGTAAGAAAGGAAAGCACAATGCAAACTTATGTTTTGTCCTTTGTGACAGTGTTGGAGCTCCATGTTCATCCCTTATCCTTGTGGACACCTACCTCCCAGGAGGAGGTCACCTTTCTTTAGGTGAGGGCTCTAGTATTGCCAGGTTGCCCATAATGATTTCCCGTTTGTTGATTCTGGAGTAAGACTCTGGATACATTAAAACATATTATGTCTCCATTCTATCTCCCCTGGAGTTGGCTCTCATGAATGGAGCCACCCTCTCTCAGGAGGATTTCCTCTTGTCTCAGTGCTTCTCCTTTCTCCCCCATTGTTAGCAATATCTCTTAAACTCACACAACCATTTGTTTTCTCTGTCATTTAATAGATATTTATTCAGCAATACTGTATTTAAAACCCTAAACTAATTTCTGGGAATGGAGAGCAGTGTAAGGCAGTGTGTTTTCTCAGAAACAGTTCACAGTCTAAACAAGCCAAGAGACAAGGATATAAATAAATATAACAATGTAAGGGGATACTGCAGCCTTAGTGAATTTCAATTCCTTTGAATGATGGTTTGATTTTCTATTTCTTCCCTTATGCCCCTGGGACTTTGATAAGGATTACACTGAACCTCTAGATCACTTTGAGTAGCATTGGTATATTTTTTAAAACACATTTATTCATACACCATACACTTCTTCCATATTGTACAGTCTATGGCTGTCTGTTTAATCACATAGTTTTGCATTCATTACCACAATGAATTTTAGAATATTTTTATTACTACTAAAAGAAAAATAGCCTACCATTTAAAACCCCCTATTAATGATACTTAGCATTTTACAATTGATAAAAATATTACAATATTATTGTTACCTATAGTCAGATTTTTTTGTGTTTTATTTTTAAAGAAGCTTTAGATTACATAAATATTACAAACTTGGTGTTGGAATTTGTAGGTGTACGTCCAAGAGACTCTTGTCTTTGTTTCCCCATGTGCCAGTTTGGCCCAGAACCTCAGTGGAGTTGCAACAATTACACTCCAGCTCATTGGAATCACCCAGGATGACTAACTAGGAGGTGATAATGGACAACAACCATCCCAATTAACAGAGAGAGTCTGCCGCTGCAAGCAAGATAGTCTCATCCATCTTACTCATGGGATATATGCCCCCTCTCAATTAGAGATGGAGTGGACATCAGCATCCCAGAATACTCAGGATTGGGGAAAGAACTATGGACTATAATGGACTTACTGGTATTCTACTATAGACATATTATGATTCTAGCAATGGAAGAAATTACAGCATTGATGTGGAGCCAGTGGCCTATGGAGGCTCTGGGGCAGGGAGAGTGAAGAACAGTTGTAATATGGGGGCTTTTTGGGACTTGGGAATCATCCTGAATGACACTGAAATGACAGATATAGGCCATTTTATATCATACATAACATGCAGAACTGTGTAGGAGAGATTGTAGACTGCAATGTGAACTACGGTCCATGTTTAATGGCAAAACCCCAGGATGCATTATTCAATTGCAATGAATATGCCACACTAATAAAGGATGTTTATGTGGGAGTTTGTGGGAGGTGTGGGGAGTGGGGCATATGGCAATCCCTATAGTTTTTGTGTAATACTTATGTGATTTAAGTATCTTTTAAAAAATAAAGAAAAATGTTTATAAAAATATATATTTTATTAAAAAATATATGGTTGTGCACCAGCTTCCCACATGCAAGTTCCAGGGTTCAATTCCCAGCCCCAAAACCTCAAAAAAATATGTATTGAGCTCTACATTTATGTGACTCTTTGTGAATTGATGTTATCTATATACTTATTCTTTATGTATTTAAGTTATATTTCAATAAAAAGATAAGAGCAAAAAAAAAAAAAAAAACTGGAGAGAGAGAGAAAATACTCAAGGCAGCAAGAGAAGAGAGAACCATCACAAACAAGGGAAGCACAATAAGATTAAGTGATGAATTCTTATCTGAAAGCATGGAGGCAAGAAAGCAGTGATAGGACATAGTCAAGGTAGTAAAAGAAAAATAACTTCCACCCAAGAATTCTCTATCCAGCAAAGCTGGCATTCAAAACTGATGAAGAGTTCAAAATAGTCACAGGTAAACAGAAATTAAGGGGGTATGCCAATAAGAAACCTGCCCTTCAAGAAATACCAAAGAGAGTTCTGTAGGATGAAAGTTAAAAACAGGAGAGAGAGAGTTGGAGGAGAGTGTAAGAGCAACTAAAATGACAAAAGAAGTTAAAACACAATATATGACATACATAAACCCAAAGAAAACATGGCTAATGTAAGTAATTCCTTGAGAGTAATAACACTCAATGTTAAAGGATTAAACTCTCCAGTCCATAGACACAATTGCCAGAATGGATAAGGAAATATGACTCATCTATATGCTGTCTACATGAAACCCAGCTTAGACCCAGGAATTCAAGGACGCTGAAAGTGAATGGCTGGAAAATAATTTTACAAGCAAAAAAAAAAAAAAAAAACCAAAAAAGGGTGGGAGTGGCTATACTAATATTGGACAAAATAGACTTTAAATGTGAAACTATTGTAAGAGACAAAGATGGACACTATATATTAGTAAAAGGGGTAATCTTTCAAGAAGAAATATAAATCATAAACATTTATGCACCTAAGAGGGGAGCCTAAAAATACGTGATGCAAACATTGGAAAAACTAAGTGGAGAAATAGATGCCTCTACAATTATAGTGAGGGACTTTAATACACCATTATCAGCATTAGGCAGAACATCTGAACAGAGAATCAATAAAGAAACAAAGACTTTGAATAATACATTAGTGGATCTGGACTTAATAGACATATACAGAACACTACACCCAAAGATGTCACAAGAAAGGAAAATTACAGACCAATCTCTCTAATGAATCTAGATGCTAAATCCTCAACAAAATAATATTTAATCATATCCACAATGGATCAAATGAATTATAAACCATGACCGAGTGGGTTTCATGCCAGGTATGCAAGGATGGTTCAACATAAGAAAATCAATCAATGTAATACACCTCATTAAAAGATAAAAAAAAAAAAAAATTACATGATCTTCTCTATAGATACAGAACAAGCATTAGACAAAATACAGCACTCTTTCCTGATAAAAACACAGCAAAAGATAGGAATAGAAGGAAACTTTCTGAACATGATAAAGGGCATATATGAAAAACCCACAGCTAATATATACAAAACTGAAATCCTAAAAGCTTTCCCTTTGAGATTGGGAACAAGACAAGAATACTCACTATCATCACTCCTATTTAACATTGTGTTAGAAGTACTTGCTCAAGCACGGAGGCAAGAAAAAGATATAAAAGGTATCCCAATTGGAAAGAAAGAAGTAAAAATTTCACTATTTCCAGACAACATGATCCTATAAATAGAAAGCCCTGAGAAATCTACAACAAAGCTTCTAGAGCTTATAAATGAGTTCAGTAAAATCATAGGTTATAAGACCAATGCCCCCAAATCAGTAGCATTTCTGTATACCAATAATGAACAATCTGAGGAAGAAATCAAGGAAAAAATACCATTTACAATAGTAAGTAAAAAAAAAAAAATCAAATATCTAGGAATAAATTTAACTAAAGAAGTAAATGACTTGTTCACAGAAAACTACACAGCACTGTTAAAGGAAATCAAAGAAGACTTAAATAAATGGACGAATATTCCCTGTTCATGTTTAGAAAGACTAAACATCATTAAGATGTTTATCCTATGCAAACTAATACACAGTTTTAATGCAATCTCAATAAAAATCAACACAGCATTTTTTATTGAATTGGAAAAACTAAGTATGAAATTTATTTGGAACAATAAGAGGCCCTGAATTGCCAAGGACATATTGAAAAATAAAAATGAAATTGGAGGAATCACACTACCTAACTTTAAAGTGTAATACAAAGCTACAGTGGTCAAAACTGCATGGTATTGACATAAGGATAGATATACGACCAATGGAACTGAATTGAGAGCTCTGATATAGATCCTCACATATACAGTCATTTAATATTCAAGAAGGCCAACAAGCCCACTCAACTGGGATAGAATTGCCTCTTCAATAAATGGTGCTCGGAGAATAGGATATACATATCCAAAAGAATTGGGGAGGAACATCATCTCACACTTTATTCAAAAATCAGGTCAATATGGATAAAAAATTCTAAATATAAGAGCCATGACCATAAAGGCCTTGGAAGATAATGTAGGGAAGCATCTACAGAACATTGTAATAGGAAATGGCTTCATGAACTTCACACTCAGAGCATGAACAGTGAAAGAAAAAACAGATACAGAACCTCCTCCAAATTAAAACCTTTTGTACCTCAAAAGAGTTTCTTAAGAAAGTTAAAAGGCAGCCTATACAAAGGGAGAAAATATTTGGAAAACATAAATCTTATATGAGCATCATATATAACCAGCATTTGTAAAGAAATCCTATATCTCAAAAATAAAAAAGACAAAAAACCCATTTAAAAAATGGGCAAGTAAAGAGACACCTGTAGTCTCAACATCACTAGCTATTAGGGAAATGCAAATGAAAACTACAATGAGATACTATCTTAAACCCATTAGACTGGCAGCCATTAAAAAAAAGCAGAGGACTACAAGTGTTGGAGAGGATGTGGAGAAATGGGAACCTTCATCCACTGCTGGTGGGAATATAGAATGGTCCAGCCATTGTGGAAGACATTGGCTGTTCCTCAAAAAACTAACTATAGATGTGCCATATGACCCAGCAATGCCACTCCTGGGTATATATCCAGAAGAACTGAAAGCAAGAACATGAACAGGTATATACACACCAATGTTCCTACCAGCATTATTCACTATTGCCAAAAGGTAGAATCAACCCAAATACCCATCAACAGATGAATGGATAAACAAAATGTGGTATATACATACAATGGAATAGTACTCAACTGTAAGAAGGAATACAGTACTAATACATGGGATAACATGGATGAATCTTGAGGACCTTATGTTGAGTGAAGCTAGCCAGGCATTGAAGGACAAATATTACATGATCCCTCTGATATGAATTAAGCAAATCAAGCCAACTCAGAGAGCTGGAGTCTGAAAGATAGTTTTACAGGAAATAGGCAGGGAGAAGAAGGTTGTGATGCAACACTCATATGGGTGAAATCTATGACAAGGTAGAAGTGAGTAGTTGTGCATTGAAGAAATACGACAGGGGTGTAGGGATACTATTAGGTTGGGTGGTGCAAGCTTGACAGGGGGTAGGTTGGGGAGTATGGGTTAGAGGGTCCAAGAAACTAGGAGGAGGGTTGGGAGAGGGAATAGGTGCATACTGGGGATAGGTGGGTACATGGGTGAAACTACAAAGTTGAGAAAACTTTTTTGGCAATATGACAAGGAAGTGGTACTGGTTTAGGTTGTTGAATGGGGGGCATTTGGGACAGGGCACACCTGGGACAGTCTCCTAGAGAATGTGTGAGTGATCATTTTGTCATAGTGTGCTGTATCAGTGAGGGGTGAGTTGTATCAGTGAGGGGTGACTTGGAAGGAGTTGGATGCTCATGCTGAGGAGGTCCCTTATGCTCTCAAACTGAGGGCGGGGGTATCTCTTGAAAGCATGGGCAGTTCCTATAAAGAAAGACATTCTCTCCAAAAAAAAAAAAAAAAAGGACAGACTAATATGTCCAGCCCTCAGTGTTGTTGCAAGTATCTATGAATCTTGTCCTTTAAGCAGTGACTCCTGATAGTCCCCATGGTACCTGAGGGGAGGGGAAGGGAGGAATAGAAGAGATTGAAGAGGGGGTATTTGTGGGCAATGGAAGTGTTCTGCATGATCATGCAATGTTGGATATAGGCCATGTTAAATTTCATCAAAATTTATAAAAGTGTTTGGTCCAAAATGTAACCATAATGTAAATCATTGACCATGGTTAATAACAATGTTTTGATATTTGTATATCATTTGTAACAAATGTACCATCCATATGTATAATGTTATTAAGAGGGGAAAGGGAGTAAGTGGGAGGATACTGGGTAGAGGGAATTCCCCCATATTCTGTATGTGACTTTTCTGTAACCTAAAGCTTCTTTGAAGACAAAATGAAAAAAATAAGACACTGTGGGAATAAATGGGAAAAAATGTAACTGTACACCAAAGACAACTGATCTTACAGTGATTAAAGACACAATGTCATTTTTTTTACTTTAAACATTTTAAAAATATATTTTTAATTATTTTTAAAAGATACTTAGATTACATAAATTGTTACATAAAAAAATATAAGGTTTTCCCATATGTCCCACTCCCCAGACCTCCCACTTTCCCCCACATTAACAACTTCCTTCATTAGTGTGGTATATTCAATTCAATTGATGAACACATTTTGGAGCATTGCCACTAAGCACTGATTATAGTTTACATTGTAGTTTACACTCCCTGCCACTCAATTCTGTAGGCTATGGCAAGATATATAATGGCCTGGATCTGTCACTGCAATGTCATCAATATCAATTCCAACTCCTGAAAATGCCTTCATATTACACCTCTTTTTCCTTCTCTCTGACTTCAGCACCTCCAGTGGCCACTGTCTCCATATCAATGATATAATTTCTTCCATTGCTAGAATCACAATAAGTCTATAGTGGAATACCACTAAGTCGGCTCTAGTCCATATTTTATTCAACAATCCTGAGGATGCTGGAATGGTGATGCCCACTCCACCTCTATTTAAGAGTAAGCTTTGTTCCTATATGGTTGATGGGCAGAGCGTTAGGGTGGGGAGGATGTGTTGGACAGTCCATGAAACTTTTTTTAAATTTTATATTCTTTTGTTATTTTTTATTATTCCAACTTTTTAATTATTTTGTGTATTGTTTGTTGCTTTTTAAACTATCATATTTTAAGTTTCTTACTAATTGTATTTGGTTGTTTTATTGGCTTCATTTTTTATAAGTCTTGGATCACAGAAAGGTTACAACTGTGGCATGGAAGGATCAATGGTATGTGTTGTCAGTGATGGGAGATGCATTGGAGGAGGTTCAACTGGGGCATACATATAAGGCATATGAATGTGTTCAAGTGTTCATGGTACATTGTCACGGTTAGTGGAGATTCACACAACAACCAAAAGAATATCCAATTCCCATCCTGGGGTGTTCTACCACACTCTCTAATGGGACAGGAAGAATAACCTGAGTACTGGGGCAGTGACAAATGAAAGAGAATGTATCACTGACTCTTGATATTGATGACTGTACTTATGAACATTTACTTTTGAAAGTAAATCCCTGGCACCGAGGATTTACTACCAAGTATTAACTAACAATGCAACTGGAAAAAGACTATTAGTCAACCAAAGGGATGCTGATGCAAATTAGCAGAAATCTGTTGGCATTTATAAAAGGGTATTTATTTGGGGTAGAAGCTTACAGTCACCAGGCCATAAAGCGTAAATTACTTCCCTCACCAAAGTCTATGGCCACATGTTGGAGCAATATGGCTGCCAATGTCTGCCAGGTTTCAGGCTTCCTGGATTCCTCTCTTCCCGGGGCCTGCCTCTCTCTCTGGGTTTAGATTTGCTTCTCTCCACAAGGCCAGCTGTAGATTATCAGGTGAATGGCTCGTCTCTTCCTGGGACCTTCTCTCCTTCCTCATGACTAAGCTCCCCTCTGTGCTTGCTTCTCTGGGCTCAAGCATTAGAACTCCAACATCAAACTCCAAGTCTATCCTTTGCCATGTCTTTTATCTTTGATTCCCCACCCACCAAGGGGTGGGGCTCAATGCCCTACTGACATGGCCCAATCAAAGCCCTAATCATAATTTAATCACACTCAAAGGAACATATCAGATTACCAACATAATCTAAAATCTATTTTTGGAATTCATAAATGATGCCAAACTGCTACAAAGACCTTGACCAAAAGAGGAAAAGGGTAATGACAAATGAGTTTATATGGCTAAGAGATTTCAAAAGGAATTGGGAGGTCATCCCAGAGGTTATGCTTATGCACATTTCAGCTGGATCTCATTGACTGCCAAAGTAAATATTGCCTCAAATAGCAGGGCTTCTTAGGACTCTGGAGAAATCCAGACACTATAGGCAGGGCAGACAGCTCAGGAGGTTGGCACCTTGCCAGTTGTCCCTATTTTGGAATTTATGCTCCCCAATGTGATAGAGTTGGACTCAGTTGTGGTTTCTCTATAAATGGCTCTTCTGCCCCTTTTAATTGAACCTGTAGTTAGTACTAGAGTTGATAGGTGAATTAACTTAAATTTTTGTGCTGTCCATGTACCAGTTGGGCCCTGAATCTCAATAGAGTTGCAACACCTACTCTCCAGTTCATTGAACTCATCCAGGACAACTAACAAGGAGATAATGATAGACAATGACCACCCCAAGGAACAGAGAGTCTGCAAGTGCAAGCAAGATAGTCCCATCCATCTTCTCTATGGGATCTAAGTCCTATCTCAATTGGAGGTGGAGTGGGCATCACTGCCCCAGAATCCTCAGTATTGGGGAATGAACAATGGACTAGAGTAGACTTACTGTTATTCTACTATAGATTTATTGTTATTCTAGCAATGGAAGAACTTTTGTCATTGGTTTGGACCAGTGGGAACTGGAGGTACTGAAGGGAGAGAAAGGGAAATATAGATGTAATATGGGAGCATTTTCAGTACTTCGAAATGGTCCTCAATGATTGCAAAGACACAAGACATTGTTTATCTTGTCATAATTTAAAAATTTTATTGGAGAGGCTGTAAACTACAATGTAAACTATAATCCATGCTAATTGGTAATGCTCCAAAATGTTTTCATCATTTTAACAAATGTACCACACTAATGAAGGATGTTATTAACGTGGGAAAATGTGGGAGGGGTAGGGAGTGAGGGGGATGGGGTAGAATATATGGGATTTCCCTGTATTTTGTTTTTTTCTTGAGGTGCCATGGAGGGGGAGTGAACCCAATACCTCTTATGTAGGAAGTTGGCACTCAACCATTAAGCATCTTGGCTTCCCTGAATTGTTTTTTTCATTAGTTTTGCTTGTTGTTTGTCTTTGTTTTTCAGGAGGCCCCAGTCACTGAACTTGGGACCTCCCATGTGGGAGGTAGGCACTAAACTGCTTGAGCCATATCTGCTCCCCACCTATATTTTTTATGTATCATTTGTGTAATCTAAACCTTATTTTATATATATATAAATATATATATATGTATATATATATGAGACTGCATCACACAATGTATGGGTACATAAAATTGTCTCATGAATCTATTTGCTTATTCCTGTGTGTTGTGCAAATTTGTGTGTTCACAAAAGCTCATTGTGCATCACAAAGTAATCAAAATCTGTCTTACTCTCAGTAATAGGGAAACACTTTTGGAATCCCCTGGAATAAAGATAAGAAAATATGTGAAAGGAGGCCAGTCCCTGTGCATTAGTCAGCCAAAGGGGTACTAATGTGAAATACCAAAAATGGCTTGGTCTTTATAAAGGGTGTTTATTTGGGGTAGAAGTCCACAGATACCAGGCCATAAAGCTTTAAGTTTCTTCTCTCACCACAGTCCATTGCCACATGTTAGAGCAAGACAGCTGAAGGTGTTTGCCAGGGTTCAGGCTTCTGGGATTCCTCTCTTCCCAGGGCTGCATTTCTCTCCGAGCTTAGCTCCTATTTCCTCCACAAGGTCAGCTGTAAACGATCAGGCGAACAGCTTGCTTCTCTTCTCCTGGGACCTTCTTTCCAACATCAAAACTGCTTCTCAAAAGACTGCTTCAACTGTCCTTGGCCTTGCCTTTTATATTCGATTCCCCACCCAGCAAGGGGTGGGGCTCAATGCCCTAATCCTAACCTAATCATGCCCAGATTAACAGATCAGTTTACAAGCATGATTCAATTATATTTTTGGAATTCATAATTATATCAAACTGCCACATTCCACTCTGAATTCCAAAAATTCATTACAATATTAAAAAAAAACTTAAATCAGTAACAATCCAAGTACAAAATCATATCAAAATCATTTTAAAGAAATACAGTTTGTCTTCAGGCAAAATCCCATCTGCTGTAGACCTCTGAAACTTACAAAATCATTTAACTGTTTCCAATAAACAAATGGAAAGAGAAAGGATAAACATTTTCAATATCATAAGAAGAAATTGGGATGTTAAACGTGAGTCATGGATCCTCTACAGTTCAGTAAACCTGCAGGGCATCCTCCATTCGATTTCAAAGTTGAGTCATTCTTAAGATGATGGTTTCTTCTCCTTGGGGCCATATGGGAACCCACCCTTTCCACAGGCTTGTCCAATGGCCATTTTCTTGGTTTCACCCTCATCAAGAATCTGGGTGTCAACCAAGCTCCAGACCTCACCCTCCAAGAGTGTTGGGGTGATTGCCACACCTTACCTAATCTTTGGGTTAAAGTCTTAGCCCCCCTAGTACAGTGAGGTGAAGACAACATTCCCCCTAACCTGTGGCATACAGGCTCAACCCTCTCAGAGCTACGAGTTGACCACCTGGCCTTCCCTAATCTTTGGCATACAGGCTCAACCCTCTCAGAACAATGGGTTGACCACCTGGCCTTCCCTAATCCCTGGGGGACAGGTACACCCCTCTCAGACCTATGGGGTGCTGACCTTAACCACCCTAAACGTTGAGGAATGTGGTCCACCCTCCCTGCACCCTGGGGTGGCAAAACTCTCCCAGAACATCGGGTGGGGACATCCACCTTCTTCAACTGCTGGAGAAAACTCACCCTCTCTGCACCATGGGACATCAAAACATTTTCAGGACATCGGGAAGGAACATCCACCCTCTTCAACTGCAGGGGCAAACTCACCCTCTCTGTACACATGGGTGGGGCTCCTCTCTTGGCCCAAGGAGATGTCTTAATCCCAGATCTCTGCATCCACGGTTTTCTCCTTAAAGCTCTTTCTCCTTCAATCTCTCCTTTCCATGTCCTCTTTTGTCCAAGCTGACAGTGGTTTTGTTCATACAGCTCTCTCAAAAACTTTGTTGGTTTAGCATGCAGGAAGCAGGGGTCCAAGCCATCAGACAGTAAGACTTTCCACAAGTTTTTCCTAGATAACTGTATCTTCAATTCTGAGTAACGAGTTCCAAGTTTAGTAAAGTCTTTAAATAGGGCATTTTCATCTGGAAATTTGATTCCCAGACACTTGGAGGTTCTGGAATCAGTTTCTGTTTTCTTCTTGCCCAAAAGTTCAGTCCTTAGTGTATTTCTCTCATCTAGCATTTTGCTATAAGCTGAAAGGAGAAGCCAAGCCACATTCTCCAAGTTTAGTTTGGAAAGTTCTTTAGCTAAATGCTATGGTTTGCCATTTTGAAATTCTTTCTTCCATATAACACCAGGAGTTAATCTTGTTAAGTTCTCTGCAACTTTAAAACATGGATCGCCTTTCCTCCAGTTTCCAATAAAAGTTTCATCATTTACTTCCAAGGCATCATAGAAAGTCTCTTTAGCATCCATATTGCTATCAAAGTCTCTTCAAAGTGATCTAGGCCTTTCCCATAAAGCATTTCACAATTCCTCCAAAAAATACCCCTTACCCATTTATAAAACAGTTCCAACATTTTGGTAATTACAAAAGCACTTCCCCACTCCTTGGTACCAAATTCTATATTAGTCAGCCAAAGGGGTGCTAATGTGAAATACCAAAAATGCGTTGGTCTTTATAAAGGGTATTTATTTGGGGTAGAAGTCCACAGATACCAGGCCATAAAGCTTTAAGTTTCTTCTCTCACCACAGTCCATTGCCACGTATTAGAGCAAGACAGCTGAAGGCGTTTGCCAGGGTTCAGGCTTCTGGGGTTCCTCTCTTCCCAGCGCTGCGTTTCTCTCTGGGCTTAGCTCCTATTTCCTCCACAAGGTCAGCTGTAAACGATCAGGCCAACAGCTTGCATCTCTTCTCCTAGGACCTTCTTTCCAACATCAAAACTGCTTCTCAAAAGACTGCTTCAACTGTCCTTGGCCTTGCCTTTTATATTCGATTCCCCACCCACCAAGGGGTGGGGCTCAATGCCCTAATCCTAACCTAATCATGCCCAGATTAACAGATCAGTTTACAAGCATGATTCAATTATATTTTTGGAATTCATAATTACATCAAACTGCCACACCCTGCTAATGGATAAAATGCACAATGAATTGAGAGTCAAATGGACGAGTGAGGTTGGAGAGACAACAGGCAACCAGCATAGGAACAGGGGCTCCTCCAGACTCAAGATGGAGCAGGTGTTCTTGCTGCACCTGCATTGGCGTGGTCTCCACATCATGCCCTCATCTACCTATTATACCCGTGCTTGTCCCATATAGGACACTATTGATATTTATATGGTCTCAGTGGGTGCAGAATGTACTTTCTCACGTTTCTTGGGTGATATTCTTTTATTTGTTATTCTTGGGCATTTGGTTTTGATCTTGTTAGACAATACAGTAGGCACACTAAAGTCTTGGCAGTGATCCTCATATAAAGTACAAAAAATTTCCAAACCACACTCCATATTGTCCTTAAAATGCCACAATATCCATACTTTTACCCTGATTAACAGTCTTCATGTGATGTGCCCCTGAGGACATGACATCACACATGCACAGAGCTCATTATACTCTGTATTCTTTAGTAAAACACAAGGTCCAAATATGCAGAGACTACTTCAGTGTGTTTTCACAAATGTGTGTGAATATCTGCACATTCACATAGAAAGCAAATTTTAAGAAAATAAGAACTTGTGAAATAAAAAGAATGGCAATGAAAAAGAAAAACAGTTAAACATATTGGATTCAAAGCAACTGCATTAAACACAATAGAACTGAAAATGGAGAACAAACATTTGAAAGAACATATAGCAGTAATATATTGAAATTATATAATTTAATTGAAAATTAAATTGACAAAGACCTGACAATAAAAGAATATAAAAACTCAGTCATCTCAAATGCAGGCAAGAATAAGTATGTAAAGTTATATTTTAACTGTACAAATATATAGTGTTTCATATAAGCTAAACAAAAACTTAAAGATGAACTTTATTTGAATGAAAAACAAGAATGTTTTTTAATTGATGAAAGCAGTAATACTCCTTTTTACAAATTTTTAAAAAGATACTAAGATTAAATAAATGTTACATAAAAAATATAGGGGATACCCATATGCCCCAATCTCAACACCTCCCACACATGTCCACATTGACAACATCCTTCACTACTGTGGTACATTTGTTACATTCATGAACACATATTGGAGCATTGCCACTAAGTGAAGATTATAGTTTACATTACAATTGGCATTCTCTCCCACCCAATTTTGTAAGTTATAACATGATATATATATATATATATATAATGGCCTGTATCTGTTATTGCAACATCATTCAGGACAATTCCAATATCTTGAATTATACCTATTTTTCCCTTTCTCTCCCCTCAGAACCTCTGGTGGCCACTGCCTCTACATCAATGATTAAAGTTCTTCCATTGCTAGAATAACAATAAGTCTATAGTATGATAACAGCAAGTCTACCCTAGTCCATCTTTCATTCCCCAGTGAATTCTAGGATGGTGATGCCCACTCCACCTCTAATTGAGGGGGGCTTAGATACTATGGGGGCCAATGGATTGGACTATATTGTTTGCATTTGCAAACAGTCTCTGTTCCTTTGGATAATTGTTGTCCATCATCATCTCTTTTTAATTTTCCAGGGTGAGTGTAATGAACTGGAGAGTAGGTTTTGCAACTCTGTTGAGATTCAGGGCACAAATGGCACATGGACAGCCCAAATATTTAAGTCTCTTTGACATACACTTATCTACTCATAGGTTTAAATAGAAGGGGCAGAAGAGCCATGTTTACAGAAACCAAAACTGAGTCCATCTCTATCACACTGGGGAGCATAAATTCCATAGTATGGCCCATTAGCAGAGCACCAAATTCCTGAGCTATCTGCTCTGCCTATAGTGTCTGGATGTCTCCAGAGCCTTCAGGAGCATTGAGTTTTGATGCAATATTTACTGTGGCAGTCCATGTAATCCTGCTGAGATATACATAAGTGTAAACCCTAGAATGACATCTTGACTCACTTTGAAGTCTCTTAGCCATATAAACTCATTGTCTTTACCCTTTTCCCCTTTTGGTCAAGGTCTCTTTCCAGTTGCACTGCTAGTTGGTGCTTGGCAGTAATACCTCAGTGCCAGGGAGGTTCATCTTGGGTGTCATGTCCCATACCAGGGGGAAGGTAATGCATTTATATGCTGAGTTTTGCTTAGAGAGAGGCTATACATGAGCAAAAAGGAAGCTCTCAGGAGGTTACTCTTAGGCAGGTTACAATATTAGGCTAAGTTTCAATTTCAATAGAAAAACTTCTTAAGTACAGTCATCACTATCAAGGGCCCATTAATGGTTTATCCTCTTCCACTAGTCACTGCCCTTGTACTCAGGGGATTCTTGCTGACACATTAGAGAATGTGTCAGAATCCTCCAAAGGATGGTAATTTGATATTCTTTTGGTTATTGTATTTATCTCCACCCACCATGACAATGCCCTTGAACTCTTGAACACATTCATATTGCTTATAGGTATGCCCCAAGTGAACCTCCTCCCATTCATCCCCCATCACTGGCACTCTGCACCAATGATCCTCCCCTGCCACCATGTATACCTTCTGTTTTCCAAAACTTCTTCAAAAATGAAGCCAAGAATATAACCAAATGAAATCAATCAGAAAATGGAATATTAATAATTTTAAAAATAGCAAATAAAATATTAAAAATTTAAAAATATAAAAATAAAAAAATTGAAATAATAAAAAATTTAAAAAATAAAAATTTTTTTACTTTGTCTTTCATCACTGTAAGATTTGTTTTCTTGTACATAAAGTGATATTTTCTTCCATTTAGTCCTTCAGTTTCTTATTTTTTTTAAAATTTTATCTTCAAAGAAGCTTTAGGTCACAGAAAAGTCATGTATAGAATATAGGGGATTCCTATATACCCAACATTCAACCCCTTTTCCCTTTTCCCCTTGCCCCTATTAATTTATATTATGGCTTACATTTTGGACTGTACAATTTTATAAATTTTGACAAAATTTAACATGGCCTGTATCCATCATTGCAAGATCATATAGGACAATTGCAACATTCAAAAAATGCCCCATATTCCACCTATTTTATTCTTCCTTCCCCTACATCTTGGGACCCATGTCAACCACCGAGCTTCATTCCTTGAAGAAGATTCACAGTTACTTCCAACAAAATTGAGGGCTTGACATAGTGGCCTGTCCTCTCTTATTAGGCACTGCCTCTTTGTTTGAGATCATAGCAGGACTCCCCAGGATGTGAGTCCAATACCTTCCTATTCATTGTGTGGATCTCCACCCCTTATACAACACACTATGACAAGATAAACACTCATACATTCCTTAGAACACTCACACATCTGCCCCAGATGAGCCCTATCCCAAATGCCCCACACATCCAATACCTTAAACCAGTAACCCTCCCATGCCATATTTGCCAAAAGAAAATCCCCAATGTTATAGTTTCAAGCACATACCTGCAAATCCACAGAGTTCACCTGCTCTGTCCCCTGACCCTTACTACAATTTCATGGATAGTCCAAACCACCCCCACCCTACCTCCCTCATGCACCAGCACTACTCAACTCAATGGCAAAACTGCAAGACTGTCATGCCCATCCACCAAACAACTACACCCTTCCACCTTATAGATTTTGCCAATACTGGCATTGGCTCATAAGTACATCTATACATAGAGAAAATAACCAAATGACAAAAAGCAAAGTTGGTGGGAAAGTATAAATTTTCTAAGAACCAATGCAATAATAAAGAAGAAAAACACTGTTCAAAGGACTTGAACCCAGAGACAAAAAGAGCAAGCAAATGGCTAACAAAGTCACAAATATATATTCAGCCTCACCTGTAATTTAATTATTTCAAAGTCCTGTTCTTTAGTAGTCCCCTACTCGCCTTTTATATAAAAAGTAATTATTTCTTGTGAATATATATAAGAGAGCGCATGTAAGTGTGCCAAAAAGTGTATGAACTGTGTTGCCAGGTGATATGTATATCTATTATCTGGATCTCTCTCATCAATACAGAAACACGCTCAAATATACCCTTCTTTTAAAAGTAGAAAAGAAATATTTTTTCTTTGATGAACTTTCCTCAACTGATAATTAACTTAATATTTTAATAGCAAAATACTCAAACAGATGTTCTTCTGCTTTTCCTGGAGCCAGATTCTCCTTCCTATTGCCTCCTCTACTTGGTCTTCTTTTTCCATCACTGATTTTCAACAAAGATTCCATGAATTTCTCAGTCCAATGCACATTTTATTTTTAAACATAAAAGTAAAAATATTAATGCATTAGTCAAGCAAGCATATAAGTATGGAGACCTCTCAGTTCTGGAGTAGGTTTAAACAGTGTCTTCGATAAACTCAGGTAAGTGTTCTTGCCTTCCATCCCCTCTGAATCTTTCCTGCATTATCCACTGGGCTCACCTACTTACACTGCATGGCATTTCTATGAATTTTGAAACCAAGCTGAATTCTGAATCCCTCCCTGGGAGGTTGATTATGGAGTCTTCTGCTCTGATCCTCTGACAAGACAGCAGGAAGGAGCAAGGTAGTAATCTGAAAACCAGAGTTAAGTTCCCCCCAAAAAACAACCATATCATATTCAGCCCAAATTTGCACAGGATGAAAGAGAGCAGAGGAGATTTTTACAGCTTTCCTTTAGCTGCTTATTAGCACATGCCCCTGTATCCCTTTTCAGCACATTTCTTATTTACTTCATCCCATGAGCCTTCATTTACCTTAGGGACACTGGCCAGCAGAGAATGGAAATGGTTCCCTCTGGCTCTGTCTCCAAGAGACTGTGTTGAATAAGGAGTATCCAGCTTTCATCACTCCCTTCTCAGGCATTCTTCTGCCTTACATGGGTCTCACTCTCAAGCAACTTTCCCATCCTTCAGTTTAAAGTTTTCCTCATATCTACAGCAATGAAGCCATCTTCACTACTCCCTTGGGTCTCCAAAGCATTGACATGGAATGGGGATACAGCCCATTTTTCTCTTCAGAACATTCCTATTTTCTCTTCAATAAGGTAGAAGACTGAACTCCTTGGTTAGGAAACAATAAGCAGTGCAGCTCTTGGCTTTTTCCATGCATTTGTCTAATCATGCTTATGACACAAGTTAATATCTGTCATTTATTCCTCCATTTATAAAATGTTTGTTAATTAAAAGAGCAAATTTCTATCTCTTTATTCAGCCTAACCTGAGCTAAGCAGATTTATAGGGATTATCTCATTGAATTTTCACAAAGGTTCATTTTGTGAGATCAGTTCTGTACTCTTATTAATACCATTCTTTATTTACAGAAATGAGTGAGATATAAAGGTTAAATGTCTACCTAAACTTATAAACCCAGAAATGGTTAGGACATTTACTGGAACTCTGTTAAGTTGTTCCTACTCCTCAGTCTCCCAGCCAGTGCTTCTCAACCATGGGTGATTTTGCCCCATTCAGGGGATATTTGGCAATGCTGGGAGATAGTTTTTCTTATCAACAGGGAAAAATGGTAATACTAGTATCTTGTAGGTAGAGACCAGAGATGCTGCTAAACATCCTACAATGCCCAGGAGAGCCCAAAGTGTCAACAATTCTGATGCCGAGAAACCCTGCTCTAGACCAGAGCTTCCCCAACTTTAAAGTGCACAGGAATCCCCTGGAACTCTTCAAATGCAGATTCTGATTATTAAGGCTCAGGTTCGCTCAGAGTATCTCAAATAATCCCTGGTGATTTTGATGCTTTAGGTGCTGGATTCTGAACCATTCTTTGAGTCACCAAGCTGTCATCCAGTTTTGGAGTCAGGAGTAGGTATTTGGGTTCCTTCTCCACAAAGCTTCCTTTTGCCCACATCAGTTCTGAATTTGCCTGGTAAAATTTTGGACCTAGCAACTCAGCTTCTGCTAGTATTAATTTACATGGATTCTTAAGGATTACCCTTGTAACAGGAAATGAAACATTTAAGCCTTTTCTTCCTGATCTATGAACTGAAATAAATACCACCAACCTTATGGAATTGATGTGAGGATTAACTGATCAGATATATTTAATACACATAGGAAATTGTGGCTATTTCTCCGTTATCTACTTACTATGCACCTCATGACATCTAAAATGTCTTTCAAAAGAGAATGTGAGTCCAGCATGGTCCAGCGCAAGAGATAGCAGTTTGTAGACTTGACTGGGTCCTCCTCCCAGGGCACCATGCAGGGAGGACATCTTGCAAGAAATCACCTGTAATTTGACTGATGGCCACCCAAAGATATCAGGTTCCTATGTCTAGATATCTCAAACATTACCCTGTAAGGGATGAGGGAATTTACAAATGTGATCATGCTAAAAATTTTGCATGGGGGAGATTATCCTTTATTATCTAGATGGACCCTCAATCAAAACATAACATACAAGGAAATGAGAATACATTGCAAATATATCTGAGATGATGAAAGCTTACTGATTTATGTCATGTCAGTTGAAATCATGGTGTCTGCTTTATGTGAAGATTTAGGTTTAGAGTCTATCTTTTTTGGGTAATGGTGACAACATTGAATCTGGTGTCATGTGGAAACCACAAATTGGCTCACAAGAAAGAGACCATTAAGCATAGGTAGTATCTCATCAATACATTGGATTAAAGTGAAAGACTTTCTGAGATGCTTGTTAGATTTTTTATTTTTACTTTATTAATTAGTTATTTAGTTAATTGTAGTAACATATATATATAAAGTAAAATTAGAAATTTAAACAGTTTTAAGTCCACAATTCAGTGAAATTTACTTGAAAACTTGTGCTAATATCAACACATTACTTAAAACTTTTTCATCACCCAAACCAGAAATTCCTACCTATTAAGCAATAACTCCCTATTTCCTCTCCCCCAGACCTCTATACTAATATACTTTTTTTTTTTTTTTTTTTTTTCCGGTGAAGCAAGTCCGTTTAATGAGGAAGCTTTTGGGCTTATATATGTTACAAGAGGGTGTGGCGGCAGGGGATTGGTGAGTTTAAAAATGAACAGTGTAAAGGGATAGGTGGCTGGGTTGCTGGGGGAATAGGCAGATTAGAGGGTTGGAGAAGCCAGCATTGCCAACATTTCCTCCTTTTGTTTTATTTGATGGGCCTCGCTTGCTATTAGGGGGACTGTGCCTGTTTTAGGTCTAGACCGTGCTGTATGGCTACTGGATCTTACCCGTCATTGGAGACCATGGCAGCAATTGGCCAGCAACAATTGGCCAAATTGGCCGGGAACAATAGGCCTGGTTCCTGTCTTAGATTGATCCAGCGGCTTAGCCAAGGCGAGTAGGAGGGTTAGGTTGATTACCCAGTTTATAAGGGTCTAGTTGCCCGTCATTGACTATCCAGTCCAGCGCCTAACAAGGCATGATTTTATGGAGGTGTTATTTGTTGAAGTTGGCAGCTGGGAAGGGGAATGAGGGAAGGGAAGAAAGGATAGGGGAGGAGCTAAGGGTTGGAGCGTTGAGTATTAGTGCGCGTTGAAATAATTCCTTTGGCGATGCCTCTTTTGGAGGTGAATAGTTGACAGTAGGCTTCTTTGCAGTGAGAATTCGTTGGTACTGGACCTGGATGGGCTTATTAAAGAGAGAGTTAACTTGATCTTTTATAAATTTTGTGAGTTTTTTGATGGCCCATGGGCCTAAAGAGAGCAACAGGAGAAAGGTAATGAGCGGTTTCAAAAGAGAGAAGAAGGTAAGAAAGGAGTCCCTGAGGTCCCCAGGAGAGGGGTTCTGAGGTGTTATGGCTTGTGAGAAGATTTTGATGACCTGTGGGAAGGAACAGCGGGAGGGGGGCGGGAGACAGGGATTGGAGGGTCTTCAGCAGTGGCGAGTTGTTGGTAGTGGACCCTGACAAAGGATGTAAAAACCGCATCAGTGTGACCTTTGGTGAATTGGACGATTCTTTTGACGGCCCATGGTCCGATTGCTAGAGCAAGAAGAATAATAATCAGAGGGCCAAGGAAGGGGAGGAGGTATGGAAGGAGGCCATTGAGTCCCCAGGAAAGGTTTCCTAGGGCTTCTCTTTCCCTTTTTTGTTTTTTGAGCCCTTCTCTAACTATTGCTAGGTTGTCTTCAACTAGACCAGAGTAGTTGGCATAAAAACAGCATTCTTCATTAAGTGCAGCACAGAGGCCTCCTTCTTTAAGCAGGAGAAGGTCTAGCCCTTTGCGATTTTGCAGGACTACCTCGGAAAGGGAATTAAGTGAATTCTTTAGGAGATTGATGGCCTTTTCAAGATTGGTGATGTCTTGGTCGATGGCCCACCTAAGGGAAGAAAAGGCACTGTTTTGTTGGACTAGAGCTGCAATCCCGGTGCCGGCTCCCGCAAGACCTAGGAGGGAGGCGATTGTAACAGCAGTAATGACTTCTCTCCTTTATATGTATGTTGGCAGGAGGTGGCGCTGCCAGGAATCAAAAAAGGAGTCATTGCTGTGATATAAGACACGGGGGAGCAGGAGAGCAAGTACACAGGTTTCATTGGTGGAGTTGAGAACTTGGACGTTGAGGCAAGGGTTAATACCTGTAGAGGAACAAAGCCAGTTTGTGTTATTGGTGGGAATGAGAAATTTTGTGGTGATGTTAGGGGTAATTGTCTGGCTACAGAGAGTTTGCATGGTTGGAGGAACAGTGCCTCCGATTTTTGTTACGCAGAGTCCGCTTTGAGAAACCGATTGGAATGTTAGTTTTGCGGTGCGGTTCCATAAGCACTTTGAGGGACGTTCTTCTTTGGATTCTGTGAAGAAAGAAGCATTAAAGGCTACAGCTTCATAGAGAGGCATCGAAGGGGAGAGACATAACCAGCAGCTGGAGGTTAAGTTGGCATTGGAGGAGTTGAGAGTGTTAAAAGAGGCTTCGACTAAGGACCGGAGGGGGTTGTGGATTTTTAGGGGGGGAGTTAATCGAGCAACGGCCTGTATGTTTGGGGGGAACACCTTGGAGGTGGGCAAGTAACCTGAACAAGGGAGATAGGGCAGGCAGCAGGGTTATCAGTGCTGCCAGAGGAGAGGGTTGCTCCCATTTGCTCTAATATGTCTCTGCCCCAGAGGATGGTGGTAAGATGGGGGACAAAGAGAGGACAAAAAACACCAGAGTGTCCCTCCTCGTCCTGCCACGGGACAAGAAGGGTAGACTGGAGAGAAGCTCCTTTTGCAGTGGCACCATCAATGGCTGGACCCTGTTCAGTAGGCGTTATATGGGCATAAGATTCAGGAAAACAGGACACCTCTGCCCCAGTATCGAGAACTCCTGTATACCATTCGTCTTTGATCTTTAGGGTTAAGGTGGGGCGATTTCGGAGGACAGGAATGGTCCATCTTATGGCCTTGGAGGCTGGGTCTCTTGGGAGCGGGGCTGAGACTTGCCCCCTGCGGAGTTTAAAGGCTTGTCATTAATATCGGATGTAGAGTGGCAATCTCTTGCCCAGTGATATCCCTTTTTGCATTTTGGGCAC
The DNA here is from genome assembly GCA_026826555.1 of Tolypeutes matacus. Classification (NCBI taxonomy): domain Eukaryota; kingdom Metazoa; phylum Chordata; class Mammalia; order Cingulata; family Chlamyphoridae; genus Tolypeutes; species Tolypeutes matacus. The sequence continues at coordinate 1,969,407 of JAKSZT010014601.1, read as the reverse complement.
GGAGTGGGTGGCCTGGATGGCCTTTTGGGCACTGATGGTTTGCCAGGAAGTTTAATGCCTTTGCTAGGGCAAGGGCATTCACGGGCAAAGTGTCCCTCTTCCCCACAGTGAAAGCATGGTCCTGCAGCCAAGACTAGAGCAGAAGCGAAACTAGTGGCCAGATTATGGGACATTTGGTCGAGGTCTTTACAGGCCAGGATCCAGTCATGGATAGTACCCTGTCTTTTGGAGGCGATGGCTTGTCTACAGACTGTATTAGCGCCCTCAAGAATAAGTTCTCGGGCTAGGGCCGTCTGGGCCTGCTCATTACTGACTTTACGAGCACAGGCTTCCTGGACCCTAGAGACAAAGGAGGAGAAATCCTCATCCTTGTTTTGCCTGAGCTTGGTAAAGGTATCTGTTTTAATGGCAGAGCAATTACCAAAGGCGCGCATGGCGACGCCCCGGAGTTGGTCCCAGAAGAGGGCGTTAGCCCCAGTATAGGACACTGGGTTGGCATAACCTCCGCTGACTGTAAAAGCTTCTAGAGGGTAGTTAATTCCCTGTGCCTGGTTGGCCCTTTGTTGCTGTTCTGCCTGGTCCTGAAAATGGGCGCGCCAGTTGATGTACTGGCCAGGGGTGAGAATGGCCCATGCGACCACTTGCCAATCATAAGGAAGGTTAAGGTTAAGTGAGATATCAGTGAGGAGCTGCTGCGCAAAGGGACTCCCTAAACCGTCCTCCTTGACTGCCTCACGGAGGCGCTTGAGCTCGGAAGGGTTGTAGGGATACCACGGAAGAGGACGCTGAGGGTTGGGTGCAAGGTTGATGGGGAAAAGCGAGGGAGCGGGGCAGGAACAATCAGGGAGAGGAGCACGACCAAACGGCAGAGGAACGTTGCCGGAGTAACCTGAGCGACAGTTGTAACATTGTTGCGGGTGCAGGGAAGACGGTGGGGGCTGTTGCAGGACAGCCGCAGCAGCCTCTGGGGAGATCACAGTGTTGGCATTGAGAGCCAAAGTCGAAAGCGGATAGGAAGTGGCGGGGGCAGAGGTACCAAGGCCGCTGGGGAGAGAAAGGGGCGGGGGGTGTGACAGAGCGGGTGAGGGAGCAGGGGGGTCAGGAAGTTTGGCAGGAAGTGGTGTGGTAACTGGGTGACTGGCGGGGCTAAGAGGAAGTCTAGCTCCGCCCTCAGCGGAGGAGGGGAGTTCCGGATATAGAAGGTTCCGCTTTTCAGGCGGTGAAGAAGGCGGAAGTGCGCCATTTTGAGCGCGGTTGTTAGCGGTTTTTGTTAGGGGTTTGGAAGCAGTATCGGAGTCTTCCAAAAGGTTGTTAAGCTGGAAGACTAGGGTGTTAGAGTTCTCACAGTCCTCCATGGAAGAGGAGGGCTCTGAAAGGGAGACCTCTAGAGGCTTGGCGCCGAGTAGGCAGGAGCGGATGGTAATAAGCGTAGGAAAGAGGCCGGGGGGGAAGCGTTTATTCTCATGCTCCATGGCAGAAGTTACTCTGTCAATGAGCAAGTGGTAGGTATTGGGATCCCAAAGATTAGCTGTGAGAAGCAAGGGGTTGAAGGGGAGAAGGAGGTCCCAGTAATTTTGAAGTTGTTTTGCTGAAACCTTGCACTGGTGACATGCGAGAAGGCTGGCGAGAGCCCTAACCTGAGGGGCTTGGCGAGAAGAGAAGGAGGCCCCCATGGTCTAGAGACAAGATTAGAATACAGAGAATGACGAGAGAGAAGAGGAAGAGGCAGAGAACAATAGGTGGAATGAGGGAAGAGGAGAGTTGGGGACAAAAATGGTAGAGGAGGCTAAGAGAAAAGAGCAAGATAAATGGAAGGAGGAAAAAGAAAGGGAACCAGGGGACAAAGTGGCTAAAGCTCATGGGGAAGAAAAGGGAGGGGGTACCCCGGGGGCAAAGAAGCCGAATCTCAGGAGAGAGAGGTACCGAAGGGAATAGGGGTCTGCCAAGTTATGGAACAAGGCAGACGTAGTCCTTACCCGTTCGCGGAGGTTACCGGCCAGCGGCAGACGACCGTGCCCCACGTTGGGCGCCAATTGAAGCCTCTGCGGGGCTTCGTGGGGTTCACGGGTGTGGAGGACGGCGCAGTTGAAAATGAAAACTGCAGAGACAAGTTCGGTGAAGCAAGTCCCACTAATATACTTTTTGTCTCTATGAACTTGCTTAATATCCAAAGGGAAACAACTTAAATTCCCAATGACACATGACTGGATTAACCCAATATGATAGCTATGATAGCTCCATACAAAGGAATATTATTTAGACAGAAAAAAGAATAAGTTCTTATACATACTAAACGTGGGCCAACCTTGGGTATGTGTGTTTTATTTAATGTTGCTTCTTCATCACTTTTGCTGACCCTTGCTTTATGTGGAACCAGGAAGCCAAATATGGTTTCCAGTATTTCTTCCCCTGGGGCTTTCTGAAAAGCCAGATATTCATACCTCTCTCTTTGGGCTGTTCCTGTCCATGTACCTAGTCACCCTCACTGGGAAGCTGCTCATTATCCTGACCATCAGCTCAGAATCCCTTTTCCCATCATTACATAGTTCTTACTGTCCAAGTTGTCTTTTCGTGACACCTGTTTCACCTCTACTACCATCTTTGAGTTGCTATGGAACATCCAGAATTGCCTCTGTTGACTGTGTAAGCCAGATAAACTTTCTCAACATTTTTGCACTTTTGGAAATTTAACTCTTCACCTTGATGGCATATGACTCCCCTCCATGGCCATCTGTCACCCCTTACAGTATACTGTCATAAAAAAAACTCAGGCTCTTTGTCCAGTTCCTTCTCCTGATCTTGCTTGGCATTGAACTGGCTTTCTGAACATTTATCTGGGAGGTCGTATACTTTCTTTTCAGTAACTTAAATTCCTTGCTATTTATGTGAACATCCTGAAGGAATCAAGCTCAACTGCTCCATCACCCTCACCCAGTAGCATAATAATGTGTTTTACAATTGGCCTGCTGCCTGTGATTCATTTTCTCAGGACTGGATTATAATCTAAATTACAGCCAGCAGACCGTTTATCTGTTTCTTTTTTTTTTTTTTTTTTTTTACAAAGTTACTCATCTTTCTTTAATTTAAAGTTTTAAATGAAAATTAATATACCGTGCATGGAACATATTAACAATTATTCCTTTTCATTCCGAGTAGTATAATGCATGGCTTAGCAAGGTGGTTTTCAAACCTTGCTTTTTGGGTTGGGGGTGGTTTTATGTTTATTTATTGTTGTATATATTTCCTGAAATAATTGTCACTCAATTATTTCTTTATAAAAGCATGAGCAGAAAATTGATAAATGACATAGAGAAAAATAAGTGACCTGGTTGAGTTTGGGATGAGTTGTAAACTTCCTTAGAACTTCTTTTGCTCAGTAGGAACTCATTATCAAAATCATCAATAGGCAACGAGCACAGTCCTATGGGATGGAGCACAAGGACCGTGAATTTAATGTGCAGCCACTCTCTTCATCCATCCCTCCCCACTGGATGATCACATATTTCTTTTTTTTTTTTCTTTTTCTTTTTTTTTTTATTCTTATTTATTTTTATTGAGATTCGTACCTAATTGCTTGTGAAGTTATATTTGGGCCACACTGTGGGAGATGTTTGTGTGGGATGTGGTGGGAGGTGTGGGAGGTGGGCAACATGGGAATCCCAGTGGGTTCCATGTAATATTTTGGGTAATCTAAGCACCTCTTGAAATATATGTATATGTATATATATATATATATATATAACATTTTTGTAAGCAAATACACATATATGCATATATATTTATATATCATTTTGCAAATGTTTGTATGTATTGTGAGAATTTTGATTTTTACCCATACCAAAAAAAAAAAAAAAAGAATCACATTCTATGAAGTGGTGACCTAGTATCAAAGCAAACACACAGGGATAATTTGTTGGCATATCTGTTTCTTTTAAATAGGCTGTTTTAAATAGATACTCAAGCAGATGCACATGGATAATCTCTGGTGGCTTTCCTGCCACAAACGCAGAGTTGTTTAATTACCACAGAGATCTTTGGCCTGCACAGTCCAAAATATTTGTTAAATGAGTCTTTGCAGAAGAAAGTCAGTGGCTCTGATTAAAGTATTTCACGTATATTCTGTTCTAAACTTGGGCTGTTAAATGTTTAAAGATACCCGTGTTCAGTAATGATTACATGAAATGCTCCACAAATCTCCAATCTCAAAATTAAAACAGGTAAATATAAGGGTGTATCTGTAGATGAGACACTAAATGGACAATAAATTACTGTTATCTTAATTATCTAAGTAGTAATTTCCATTTGGGCTGGGAAATTTACCTGTCTTTTCCTTTATTTATTTATTTATTTTTAAAAAGAACTTTTAGATTACATAAATGTTACATAAAAAAAATAGGGGATTCCCATAGTCCCACCCCCTCCACCTCCCACTTTCCCACATTAACACTTTTCATTAGTGTTAATACATTTGTTAAAATTGATGAACACATATTAAAGCATTGCTATTAACTGTGGATTATAGTTTACATTATAATTTACCTTTTGACCCATACAATCTTATAGGTAATGACAAAATGTATACTGGCCTGTATTCATCATTGCAATATAATGCAGGACAGTGCCAATGTCCTGAAAATGCCCCCATATTACACATATTCTTCCTTCTCTCTCCTCTCAGAACCTCTACTGGCCAGTGCCTTTATATCAATAAAAGTTATTCCATTCCTAGAATAATAATAAGTCTATAATATAATAATAAGTCTAATTTAGTTCATTGTCCATTTCACAATCTTGGGAATTTTGGGATAGTGATACCCACTCTGTTTCTAATTGTGAGGGGACTTAGATTGCATGGGGACAGATGGATGGAACTCTCTTTTTTGAAATTGTAGTCACTCTCTGTTTCTTGGAATGAGTGTTGTCCATCATTATCTCCTTGTTAGTTGTTCTGGGAGAGTCCAGTGTACTGGAGAGTAGGTGTTGCAGCTCTCCTGAGATACAGACCTAAACTGCTCATGAATAGAATGAATATTTGAGTCTCTGGGACATATATTTATCAAATATAGTGCTAATTATAGGTTTACCTAAAAGGTTTAGAAGAGCCACGTGTAGGGAAATTATAAATGAGTCTAACTCTGTTAGACTGTAAAATATAAATTCCAAATAAGGTCCACTGACAGGGTGCTGATTTCCTGAGGTTGTCGGCCCTGCTTATAGTGACTGACTGTCTTTAGAACCCTCAGGAGCCCTGCTGTTTGGGACACTTTTTACTGTGGCAGTCAATGATATCCTGCTGGGAGGCGCATAAGCAGAACATATGGAATGACCTCCCTACTCACACTGAAATCTCTTAGCCATAAAAACTCATTTGTATTTAATATTTCCCCCTTTTGGTTAAGGTCTTTTTCCAAATGTATTGCTCATTAGTGCCTGATAATAATCCCTAGGTGCAAGGGATGATCATCCCCCAAATCATGTCACATGCTAGGGGCAAAGGTAATGCATTTATATGCTCGGTTTGGTATAGAGCAAGGGTACATTTGAGCAACAAGTGGGATTTCAGGAGGTAATTCTTAGGCAATATATAATACAAGGTGAAGTTTTGATTTCAAAAGAAAGTGTTCATAATTACAATCGTCAATATCAAATGCCTGAGATAATGGTCTGTTTTCCCTCACTAAGCACTGCCTTTGTACTTGGGGGATTCTGGCTGCTTTGTTAGAAAATGTAGCAGGAATTCCCAGAATGGAAATCCAATATACTTTTCATTATTGTGTGGGGCTCCACCTACTGAGACAATACCCCCATTAATACCTGAACATATTAATATGCCATAGAGGCATACCCCAGGTGGACCCCTCCCCACATCCCCCTATCACTGACAACCTGCACCAGTGATCTTCCCCTGCCAGAGTTGTGACCCTTCTCTGATCCAAAACATCTCAAAATATGAAGCAAAAAAGCAATACTTATTAGAAAATAATAATAATTTAATAGCAAATAAAATACAAAAATAAAACAAATTTTGAAATGAAATATATTTTTTTAATATGTTGTGCCTTTCATCTCTGTAAGATCAGTTATCTTGCATATACAATGACAATTTCTTCCATAAGTTCCCCTGGTGTCTAATAATTTTTTCATTTTTTCTTCAATGAGGCATTAGGGTACAAAAACAAATCACATGGAATATATAGGGGATTCCCATTTACCCAATGACCTCCCTCTTTTTCCAATCTCCCCTATTAATAACATTTTACATGTGAATGGTACATTTGTTACAATTGATGTACAACTATTAAAACATTACTACAAACGATGGTGAGTGGTTTACATTATGGTTTCCATTTTGTGATGTACACTTGTAAAGGTTTTGGCTAAGTTTAAAATGGCCTTTATTCTTTATTGCAAGGTCATGCAGAAAAATTCAAATACCCTAAAAATGCCCTATGTTCCACCTATTCTATTCTTCCCTGCCCCACTCCTCAAAACCTATGGTAATAATTGAGTTTCAATTTTTGAAGTATAAAATTCATAGTTACTTGCAATAATATTGAGTTCTTGACATATTTGTCTGTTTTCTTTATTTAAGTGCTGCTTATATTCTAGAAATATCCTTGTCCCTCTAATTCAGAACATAACTGGAGTTCCCAGGATGGAAGTTTAGTATTTTCTTGTTTATTATGTAGATCTCCATCTACTGAGACAATACTCTATGACAAGATGAACAATTACATGTTCCAGAGAGACATGTCCCAGGGAACATTTTCCCACATATCCCGACATACCAGATGCCCTACACAGGTAATGCCATATTTTCCAAAGAACATTCCCACCATTGTAGTTTTAACCACCAACCTGAAAATCACCAGAGTCCACCTGCTCTTTCCTCCAAAAGTCCCCTTTGTTCCTTGGTTAATTCCAAAACAAACCCCCACCCTAATCCTTCTCACAGACTAGCACCACTGAACCCAATCAGATCATTGCACCACTCTCTTATATATCCAATGCCTAACCACACCCTTCCATCTTACGATAGATTAGAAAAGCTAATTATGAAAATTATTTGAAAGGGAAAGGGGCTCTGAATAGCACAAGAAATAATGGAAAAGAAAAATGAATTTGGAGGGCACACTACCTGACTCTAAAACATACAAGAAAACTACATTGGTCAAATCTGTATGGTATTGGCACAAGAATTGACATACTGACTAATGATACATAACTGAGAGTTCTGATATAGATCCTTGTATATATGGTCAAATTATATTTGACAAGGTCACCAATCCCATTCAACTGGGAAAGAATGGCCTCTTCAACAAATGATGCTTAGAGAACTGGATATCCATATCCAAAAGAATGAGAGAGGATCACTCTCTCCACCCTATACAAAAAATAATTCAAGATGGATCAAAGAAATAAATATAATAACCAATATCATAAAGATCCTAGAAGATAATGTTGGGAAGCATCTATGAGATCCTGTAGTAGAAAATGGTTTCATAAAATTTCATCTAAGTTATCTACATTGTTAGCATATAATTTTTCTAAGTATACTCTTATGATACTCTATTTTGTGGGATCAGTGGCTGATATCGCCTTCCTCATTTTTAAATTTTATATATTTGCATCTTCTCTCTTTTTCTATGTTAGTTTAGCTAAGGGTTTTTGAATTTTATTAATCTTCTTAAAGAACTAGCTGTAGGTTATGTTAATTTTTTCTAGTACTTTCTTATTTTCAATTTCATTTAGCTGTGCTTTAATCTTTGTTATTTCCTTCAATCTACTTGCTCTGAGATTTGTTTGTTGTACTTTCTCTAAATCTTCCTAGTCTGCAGGGAGGTCTTTGATTTTAGCTTTTTCTTTTTTTTATATGGGCATTTATGTCTACAGATTTCCCTCTCAGCACTGCTTTTGCAGCATGCCATAGGTTTTGATATGCTGTGTTCTCATTTTCATTCATTTCAAAGTTGTTACTTAGTTCTTTTGCAATTTCCTCCTTGATCCATTGATTGTCTAGATTTTATTTTTTAACTTTGATATATTTGTGCCTAATATGGTTATCTGCCACCTACTGATTTACAGCTTCATTCCCTTCTGTTCTGAGATGGTACTTGGTATAATTTCAATCTTTCTAAGTTCATTGAGAGTTGTTCTATGGCCTAACATGTGGTCTATCCTGGGGAATGATCCATGAGTGCTCAAGAATGTATATCTTGCTGTATTTGGGTGTAATGTTCATGTATGTCTATTAGGTCTAGATTATCTAACATATTATTCATGGTATCTGTTTTGTTGTGTTTTTTAAAGTCCCCCATTGTAATTGTAGAGGCATCTGTTTCTCCATTTCGTTTTTCCAATATTTCCTTCATGTGTTTTGAGGTGCCCTGGTTAGGTGCAAAAATGTTTATGATTGTTAATTTTTTTTGACAGATAATCCCTTTTATTAATATATATTGTCCTTATTTTTCTCTTTCAATGTTTTTGTATTTAAAGTTTCTTTGTCCAATTTTAGTTCAGCTACTCCTGCCCTTTTTTGGTTATTGTTTACATGCAAAACCATTTTCCAACCATTCATCTGCAATCTCCTTGCAACTCTAGGTTCAATTGAGTTTCTTGTAGAGAGCATATAGATGAGTTATATTTCTTTATCCATCATGACAATCTGTGTCTCTTGATTGGAGAGTTTATTCCATTAGTATTCTATGTTTTTACCGTCAAGGCATTAATTATATTAGTCATATTTTTTTTAGGTTTATATATGTCATATGTTGTTTTCACTTCTCTTTTTATCTTTTTAGTTATTCTTGTTAATAATCTTCTTTTCTTCACACTCCTCCAAACCTTTGTCTCTTGTTTCTCCTTTCAACCTGCAGAACTCCCTTTAGTATTTCTTTTAGGGCAAGTTTCTTGTTTACAGACTCTCTTAATTTCTGTTTATCTGTGAATATTTTGAACTCTCCCTCATTTTTCAATGCCAGCTTTGCAGCATACAGAATTCTTGGCTGACAGTTTTTTGTTTTTGTTTTTTCCTTTTAGCAACTTAACAATATTATACTACTGCCTTCTTGCCTCCATGGTTTCATATGAAAACTTAATTGTAACGAACTTCCCTTGTATGCGATGGATCTCTTTTCTCTTGCTGCTTTCAGTATTCTATATTTTTCCTGAGTATTGGACAATTTGATAAGTAAATGCCTTGGGATAGGCCTGTTAGGATTTATACTATTTTTGTACGCTGTCCTTCCTGGACTTGTGTATCCATGTTCCTCAAAAGAGTTGGGAAATTTTCAGCCTTTATTTCCTCCAACTCTCCTTCTGTCTGCTTTCCCTTCTCTTCTCCCTCTGGGATGACTATAATGTGTACATCTGTGCATTTTTTGTTGCCATTCAAAATCCTGAAATCCTGCTGGATTTTTTCCCTATCATTTTATCTTTTCTTCTATACCTCAGATTTCAAATATAATGTCTTTGACATCACTGATTTTTCCTCTGAATGTTCAAATCTGCTGTTATGTGCTTCCAGTGTATTTATTCTTTAATTTTACCATACATTACAATCAGTTATCTTTTTATGTATGTTTATCATTTCTTCAGTATGTTCTCCCAATGTCTTCTAAATATCCTTTATCTCTTCCTTCACTTCATTAAGTTGATTCATGATATTTGTTTGGATATCCTTGATTAGTTGTTCCATGTTCTGCATCTCTGTCCATTTTATAGTTTGTTTGTTAGACAGGGCTATGTCTTCCTTTTTCTTAGTATGGCTTGTAATTTTTTGCTGGTGTCTAGGGTTCTGTTTATCTTGATGAGCTTATTCTTTTGGTTAAACTCTCTTTCTTCTTTAGGGCTGTGTATGTAATAAGGTTCCTTACTGTCACTTGGTTCCCATTATTCTATAAGTTTGCAATTGTCTGTGTTCCCTTGATAAAAAATCAAGGCCAGAGAAAAGGAAAGGGTTAAGAAGAGAAAAATAATATTGGGAATAATCATAAAAAAGGTCAAAGAAGAATCAAACAAGAACTAGGAAAATAAATTAATAATAATATGAGTAAAAAATCATTAAAAATACAAAGGAATAAGAATAAAAAAGTTAGAAGAGAAAAAATGAAACAAGAGTCAAAATAGAGAAAAAAAATAGAATGAATTAAAAGGTCTCAAAAGTCACTGAAAATAAACCACTCTCCACCCTCCACTAGACCCCTTTTCCTCCCAGGGAATATTCTTTTTCACTCTGTTCACTGTAGCAAGCCAGGCATTTTACTAAGGTTATTTGCCTTGAGGATGAGATATATGTGCTATTCCCAGCCACAGGGGTGAGTATCTCACAGTTTTCCTTTGGCCTCTTTATCTCTGTCAATCTCCCTCCTGGGTGATGTGCAGCACTCTCCTGTTCTGCAGGTTGTCAAAGCAACTCCCTCAGGCAGCATTTTGCCCTTCTTCCACCGTTTTTTTTCTTGAGAGTTGAGCTGTGCCTTTCTACGTTGATACCATCTTCCCAGAAGTCTTCCCCTGTCTCTTAATGATATTCACATGACCTTGATGTATAAAGCCTCTCTGATGTAAAAATAAATCTCTATAATTTAATTTAAATGAATTTATCTAAACTAGTCTATACAAATCCTGAGTAAAGAAACCCGATTAATGGAGCCCAAGGTCAAGAATCACTGGTGCATTTATTAATAGATACAGAGAGGAAACCTGTGGTTTTATCAACATGGACTTTTTATTCAATGTAATTGGATGAGACTAAAGTAAAAGGAATATCTAACAAATAGCAAGCCTTTATAAAGCACACAGATATTTTGGAGCTTGTTGATTCTCACAAAATGTGCAATTTTTGATTTTCATGACATTTTCTGTTGCCTTAAAATCTGCTGTGTAGACAAGTTGCCAGCATGCCATTTCCTAGCTGAGTCCTTGGAGTCATGTATATTTTTACTAGTCTCTCAAGACTCTGTCATTTCAACTAACCATGGAAATGGGGTGGGGGTGGGGGAGTGATGGAGTATGGAGCAAGTGAATTCTGGTGATTTGCAAGTCAGTGGTTAAAACTACAATGGTGGGAATGTTCTTTTGGAAAATATGGTAGGGGAGGGTTACTGGTGTATGGTGTCAGGCATGGGGAGATAAATGGGATAGGGAGCACCTGGGGCATGACTCTATAAAGTATACAAGAATTCACCTTGTCATAGTATGTTATCTCAGTGGGGGGAGACCTACAAAATAAGAAAATATTAAACTTCCATCCCAGGGAGTTTGTTATGTTCTGAACTAAAGGGACAAGAAGATCTCAAGAACATAGGCAGTGCCTAATAAAAGAAAACAAACCAATATGTCACTGCCATGAACTGATATTACATCCAAAGTTAACTTCTGTGATATGCTATGAATTACCTACCCAGTTTATAGAGAATGGAAAATGTCAAATGAGTTGGACTTTGTGTATGTGCTTTTCCTAGATACACCAATGGAAGAATTGGACCTGGGGGATGTGTGCCATGAGTGTTTTCACAAAAAAATAAATTTGTTATTACCCCCATGCAAATTCAATGCCATCAATTTCTCAGGAGTATATCCTCTAGATGTCAGGATGATCTCAAAAGGGAGAACCCTATTGGGTTGAGTGTGGTCAGGGGGCACTGCCACATGTCTGAGTCAGGCATGCAGAATCAGGGTCACTTACAGCAGCTTAGAGGCACACAGCTTAGAGGCACAAATGACCCTTGTGGTGTGCCCTACAGGAGAGGTCATATCTGCATGGGGAGGCTTTTTTTTTTTTTCAGGAGGAATAGATCAATTGATAGGGAAAGAATATGCATCTGGCCCCAAAGCTGAACCATGAGGGACAAAACAGGCAGAAATGTTGGCTTTTAGTAATGGCCCTTGAGCCTCTTTTAATGAGAATCTGGCCCTTCACTTGTTTGCATTCAACATGCCAAGAGACTCTTGGATGACATCATGGACTCTTCTGGTTTGGCCATGGCCTCCTTTCTTGGACATTCCTTTTTCTACTGTGCCAGTTCCTTGATGTTCACAATATCAACATTCTTGTACATTTGCATGTATATGGCCACAGTAACAACTCCATGTTCTCCAAAAGGTCTGGAAAATTTATTGCAGTTTCCTCCATTCTTTCCCATTCTGTTCATTATATTGGGGAATTCCTGCAAGATGTCAGTTCTAGTAAAATAGCAAAATGTGCCCATTTAAATCTGCCTTTTTCACATAACGTGGTTTGTATAAGGTTCATCTATGGTGTCGCATATATCAGTGCTTTAATTTTTTTGGAGAAATATATACCATCAAATTAATATACCACCATGGTTTATCCCTTCATCAATTCATGGGCATTTGATTTGTTTCCATATTTTATCTTTGTATTTTGGACTTCTATGAACATCCATACACAAGATTGTCTTTAAATGTTTTTTTCAATTTGCTGACACATATACCTAGGTGTGGAAGCAATGGACATGGTAATTCTATGTTTAACATTTTGAGGAATGGCCAAACTCGTTTCCACAGCAGTTGCATCATATCACATTCCCAGCAGCAAGTTACAAGATTTAGAATTTCTCCACATTCTAGCCAATACCTGTTAACTTCAGCTTTTTTTTTTTTTAAACAACTGTCACAGTGACAAAAAGCAGTTTGGAAAAAAAAAAAATGCTAGTTTCTCCCTGAGCCTCTAAAAGAATGGATAGGCATACAAATTTAATAGTAATAAAAAAAATAAAAATAAAAAGGAGGCCAGGAGGCAGGAGCTCAGCCATTTGTCCAAGAGCTGCTGGGTGCTCCCACCCCCACAGTCTAAACTGCTTAGGGTCCTGACTTCAGCTATAAGACCCCGGCCTGCTCACCTTACAAAGTGGTGTGGGGACTAGTGAGAATAACAAATCATGAATATAAAGAGATCTTGAATATAATGTTATAGTTAAACATCTTGTAAAAGAATGAAAATTATAAGTAACATTAGTGAGCTATGCCTAACTATTTGTGTCTGCTTATTGTTTAGTGTATATTTTCATACCTCGGGATGGTAACTTCCAATTAAATAAAAATATTTAAAAGTGCTCTATTCAAATTTTTAAAAGTTAAAAAGTGTTTATATAAGTAAATGAATATTTCTGGAGCCCAAATTTAAAAAGCTAAGCAGGATGGAAAGGTCATATAGAAATCTAAATAAAAATACTATTTGGAAAGGGAACAGTTTTCCTAAACTCCTTGACCTACTCAGTCCACTCAGGGCCTTCTTCTTGCAAGAGATATGGGGGAAGGCCTGGGTGTGACAGGATAGGGAAATGCAAGTTTATTGGGGTTGGGTGTTACAGGATAAGGAGATGTAAGTTTAGCTTGAAGGTCTTATCTACCTACTAGTGTTGCTGGATTTTTTTCTAGATTCTTGACTAAGCAGTGAGAAATTAATGTCAACAACAAGCCAGTTAGTTAAGACAGTAATTTATTAAGGTAGGGAGGGAAGAGAAATGGGAGAAAATAACAGATCATGGGTCACAGGTAGAGAGGAAGGGGCTGAAGAGTGATAAAGAGGGCTGATTTACAGACTTTAATTCCCCATTATAGAATATATCTGAGAGTGGGCAAAGGGGCGAGATCTTTGCTAATGACAGGGGAGGAGTCCCAGCTGTTTGCTGCTTTGATTGAGTACCAGACCCATCAATCCCCCTGGGAGTGCCCAAAGATAAGGCCCTGGAGAATATCCAGGGCTTCTCCTGGCTTCTGGAATAAATCTTGTTCTGAATGGGAGACTCCCACAGGTTCTTCCAGCAGCCATCTTGGGATACTGGAGGCCACGTGGACTTCTTGCCAGGTTTCAGATCTGTCTATTAATTTCCTATACAGCCTGCTTCACTAAGCCAGGGAATTAAGAGTCATAATTTTTCTTGCAGTTTCCCTATTTAAAACTTTTAGCAGCCTTAAAATGAAATAGTTCAATGATCAAATTTCAGTGATAAAGGGCCTTGAAAGCTATGAAAAACTATGGCATTTTTTTTTCCTGAATTATAATTGAAGCAATTATGGTATATTCTAGAACCTGACTGTCCCGTATGTTTTTAAAGTTATTCACAATATTAAAATTCTATTAAAGCAAAATGGAAAAATGTTGGCTACTTTCTAAGCCTGCAGTTCAATCATGGCTTAGCCCTGATAGCAATAAGCATCCCCTGCCAACTCACCTCCAGAAAACTTTCAGAAATGTGTCCTTGTAAATATTTCATAATATATCTCACTGAAATGCTGATAAAAGTCAACTAAAGAATATATTTCTGAAAAACATTCCCTATGAGCTATCAATTTTCCTGGATTGCTTGCTACCAGGTATTAAAAGCAAAAAGTTATTTTTTGAATATAAACAAATTAAGTCATTACTCTGAAAAGTTTAATTTTAATGGTAATTGTATATTGTAAGAGGTTTGTTTGGAGACAGTTTATCATTTTAGTAACTTCAGTATGTAAGGTATATAAAATGTGTTTTTCTTTTATTAGGAAATAATTTTGTCTTAAGATGTAGCAACTAGTTAAGAAAAAAATGAATGTGGGACAAAACATGAATGAATACAGAAAGTACAGAAGGTTCATGGAAAGTGAATTTTTGTGTTCAAGTTTGGATATTTAATGGGTCTATAAAGTTTTAAAAGCATTAGTATCAAATATTGATGCAAAACTAAAATTTAATTCTGTTAAAATGACAAAGTTTCTTAAATCATTCATCTGTTTTAGTAGGTGGTTATGAATTTTCTCCTGAAAAATTAGCATGCAAAACAGAAAGTTGTTTTATAAAAATAGCTTTTTACTTTATATCTGTGTGTCCTTGGTTGTATAAAAAGTCTACTCATTTTAAGAGAATATAATGTTCAAACCTAATAACATTACTTTCTCAAGGTCAAAGCCTAAACTATATCTTTTTATTTCAAATTATTGCAAGAGAATTGTTATTTCATTTTTGTAAAAAGTCAAGTGATAAAAATAGGTTCATTTGATATAAATTGAAGTGTTTAGAAAGTGTTATAAAAATTAAAATGGATTGTCTAACCTTCTGTTAAAGTTATATAGGTAAAATGTTCATATAAATACTTCAACATTATATAAAATTCCTAGAGATTTAACAATATGTCTGCATATTAAATAACAGTATGTTATTAATCATGGTTTTCATTATTTTAAATGTTATATGTAATGGAAACTTCTCTTCCTGTGAATCAAAAAGCAGATGCTCTGACCCAGGTCTGAATGGTCTGCTCCACTCCTGCAGAAGCAGCAGCCTTGTGGCCCCACAACAAACATGGCCATCAAGGGGCTGCCAAGGGGTGGCGCATGGCTAGGGCATTGGGTAGTCCCATATTCTAGTTTTATACTAATTTATATGCTTTGTATGATAATTTATATTATACAAAATTTTGCAGACTGTTCTCAAATTCAGCCATGGATAGTGCCTTACAGCAGTGGACATATCCATAAAGCCAAACAATAAGGGGATAAAATTCAGTGTTGGACTCTTTCATTTAAACCAGGCCCCAGTAACATGCATGGTGTCTCTCATTCTAAGTTATTGGCTGGGAGGGTCACCATAACACCTAAAACAATAAAGGTATCTGCCACATCTGGTTATGCCCCTGAAATAGATGGAAAAATGTTGCTGCATTGGACTCCTGCGCCTCTGCCAGCCATTGATGGCTCTGTATCCCTAGACTACAGTGGACATTTCCTCCAGACTGGCTTTGATTCATATTGCCAGAGGGCACTATGCACCAGGCTGGTGGAACACTGGAGCCTATCTTTCTGTTCTCTTCAGGACCAATGGTGCTGCAGTGTGCTGGCTGTGTGAGGGCAGCATGGGAATCCCAGTGGGTTCCGTGTAATATTTTGGGTAATCTAGGCACCTCTTAAAATATATGTATATATATATATAAAAAAAAAATAAAGGGTATATGAAATGGTAAAAAAAAATTAAAAAATAAATAAATAAATAAAACAACATACAACTCAAAAAAAAAAAAAAAGAACATACCCAGTGGAGCAAAACTTGCCAGAGTAATGTGAGTAGAACCTAAACAAACACAATTGTCATTAAAGCCTGTTCCCATGAGGGAACATGATTGTATTACAAAACTGAAACATGCCCATTGGAGGCTTATTTCTTAAAACTTATGGGGCAAACTTCAACTGTCATTTTGCTTACTAGGGAAGATCTTCTTCTCTGGGTACCCACTAAACACTTATGTTTGTATGCTTAGGCTAATCTTCCTGCTTCACATGAGCTCATTTAATGTCTTCTTTGACTGGGCTGCCACCATGGCAGCTACACACAATCATACTGTTGGGTATGCAGATATGTGCTGGCCTCCAGTGGCTCTTGTCTTCCTTGGAAAAGCTTTCCCTTATCTAATTGGAGATTTTATTAATAACTATAAATCATAGCCACCCTTCTAGGGGGCAAGTCCCAGAAACCACAAACTCCTATAGTTACTCTGCTTCTATTAAATATGTCTCTTCTAGTGTCAGGGAACATATCAACAACCACCCCCCTATCCCTTGAATCAGTCTGGGATAGCCTCACATGTAACAAAACAGTGTCCTAAATGTTCTAGTAGGCTTTTGTCTCAAAAGAAAAAAATGGGAGCTTTAACAAACCTCCTCCCTTAAACCCCTCCAGTCCAGTGGCAGGGATCATACCCTGGGGAGGACTGGCAGATAGACTTTACCCATATTTCATCTTGCCTGGGATATAAGTTCCTTTTAGTACTAATTAATAATTTTACTGAATGGGTGTGGGCATTTCCCACAAGAAAAGAAACTTAAAAATGTGGCTAAGACCCTCCTAAAGAAATCATCCACAGGTTCAGACTGCTAAGTCCCTCCAAAGTGGCAATGGGCCAGGCTTTACTAGCAAAATAATCTAAAGCCTATTGGCTGCTCTTGGAATTAAATACCGTCTTCATAGTTCCTTGAGATCCCAATACTCAGGGAAAATAGGAAAAAAAAATAAAAGCTAACAAAAACTTAAAACCAATTCTGGTCAAACTTTGCTAGGAAACTACATCACCTTGGGTTACCAATCTACCCATGGATTTGCTGAGACTGCATATGTCTCCAAAAGACCCACATCAGCTTAGTCCCTTCAAAATGGTATATGGGCACTGTAACACAGGTAGCGACACTGGCCTGCCATCTACACCAACTGTAAGACAGATGGTCAAGCTCAATCAACTAATTTGATATTCCAGACAAACCACACAGGAGCCCAGCAATAGTCATACCTTTATTATTCATACACAGAACCAGTGGCAGCAGGCCAGGGGAAGTGCTGACCTTATCACTTACAGAACCCAGTGGTGGCTTGTCAGGGGGTACTTCACATCTTGCTCTCCACCACCTAACAGACATAGTCAGCTTTTATAATGTTATGAACAGCAGGACACAAGAGTTACTAGTTAACGATTACCAGACTGCCTGATTATTATCACAGGTGCTCCTTTGATGCTTACATCCAAACCCCGTTTATGAGAGTCAGGTGGTTGGCCAGACCAGCCCTTCCTTATTCCAGGGCCTTGGGTTCAAAGAAAGGGCTTTCCATCTTCATTTACCTACACTCCACCCAAAGCTCTTTCCACAGTACAATCTAACTGTTAGATCTTCCACAATATATGAGTAGTTAGTGCATTAATACAGTGTACCACATGTCTATAGCAACAATATAAGGTACCACAAAGCATACAATCAATGGCATTCAATACATGCAATGGGTGATACCATATTCACATTTCATATAAGGTTTTGCTAGTCCCATGTTACATTTTTAAGTTTTTTTCCAGTAATAGCCATGTCCATAGATTTCCCTTTCAACTACTGTCATATCCATAAAATAGCTATACTAGTCACAAACACCATTATGTTCTCTCAACCATTTCAATTCATTTCCAAAGATTTACAAAACAACCTTTTAACCAGTTCTGCACAGACTAACCCTCAGCTTTCCACTGTCTTTCCATATTCTATTTTCTGGTGCCTTATTGTATTCTACAACAACACCATGTACATTTACAAGGATAATCACCTATGTAAGTCACCTTAAGTGCAGTTACCAAGCTCAAGAAATTCAACCTTGATACCAAGCTTACAGTCTTTATTCTAAATTTTTATATGTCCAATAATGTCCTTTTAAGCTTTCTTTGCTCCCTTGTTTTGTCTTGGCCAGGGTCATGCATTGCTTTTGATGCTATTGTCTCTTTAGTCACTTTTTTTCCCTTCTTACAGTGGGACAAACTTTTCCATCTCAACCACTTGCAAGCATACCCTTCACTGGAATTAATCACATCTGTGAGGTTGCAGTAGCCTTACCACCTGCCATTAATACCACTTTCCCATACTAGACCTTTTCACCTTCTAAATTCTCTAAGTTGAGCACAGCCAAATCATTAGTTTAGGACACAATGTGAGCCTATGTAAATAACCCTGTGACAACACTTGAAAGGTCCATTGTACATTTGGCCATATCCAGCCATTGCCAGCTCCTGCAGGAGTCTGAAACTGCAATATACTGCAAACAAACTTAGATTGCTTCTTACTTCTACACCCCCACTGTGAACTTCAGCAGCGCAGAAAAAACTATTTTATGATTTTCTACTTTAATATGCAGATTGAGGTGGCCTCTGCACCTTTAAAAATGACATCCCTGTACTTAATGCTAACTTCTACAACTTTCTATATTCATTCAAGACTTGTCTTACATATTTCCACCCTGATTTTATGCCTCAACTTTACCCCCCCACACCCCAAATTCCTTTTCCATGAACCTTCTCTACTTTCTGTATCCTGTTTGGGACAGACAAACCACAAAGAGTTAAGACATACCAACAGACTAATTTGACTCATAACACTTATTCCTTTAGTATGGCTGTTTAAGGTCTCCATTTCACATATAATTTTTACTGCTTTCAAGATCTCTGGAATCTGTGTTGCCCTAATATGCAAGCTTGTTTTTGGAAACAATTTTAATTTCTGGGTTATAACAGATCAGACATATTCTTCCTCTTCAATACTGGATGTGTCTGAGTCAGAAATGGGATTCTATTTCTGAGGATCCCACACATTCTGTTCTGCCTCCTGGTGAATCTGTGCTTTAGTAAGCTTTCTCCCCTTCAGGCATGCATAATGGCACACCAAAGTCTGCACTTGCTCCTATGTCTCCTCAAACTTCCGTGTGACACTAGTGTAAAGCTCTTTTTAGAACTCCTCTTTTACCCACTATGCACAGGATTAAGCAGCCTGTAGTTTATCAGAGCAATCTCCCAAGGCAGCTAACAAGGGCCAGGCAGCAACTGCAGTCACTGCCCAATGCGCTTTCTTTTTCATGAAGACATCTTCTACATTCTTTAAGGACACTAAATACTTCTCTAACTGTATTAACCCAGGAGGCGTATATGGGACATCCCCCAAGTCACTTACAGGATCCCAAATCTGATTTCCTTGGCACGAGCAGATTGACAAGGTTAAACACAACCACATAGAGGAACAGGGCCACCCCAGGATTTTTCCCCACAGACTTCCCAATAAAGAGTAAGATTCCCTTCACAGACTTCCCGTTAAATGATGAGATTACCTTTGAAAACTTCCCAGTAAAGGGACTGGCATGACATCCATGGCTTTTACACCATTAGGAGACTCTGGAATATACTGCTGACTGGAATATCCTGTCAAATAAGCCAATTGTAACACAGGTAGAGACCCTGGACTGTCGTCTATGCCTACTGTAATGCATGGGATCAAGCCCGACCAACTAATTTGGTATTCCAGAGAAACCACACAGTAGCCCAGCAACAGTCATGCCTTTATTACTTACTCATACACAAAAACCCAGTGGCAGCAGGCCAGGGGAAGCTCCACCCTTATCACTTACATAACCCAGTGGTAGCCAGCCAAGGAATACTCTATACCCTGCTGTGGGCTGCCTAGCAGACATGGTAGCTCTTATAAGGTTACAAACAGTGGGCCACAAAGGTTACTAGTTAACAATTACCAGGCCTCCTGATTATTATTGCAGGTGCCCCTTTGATGCTTACATCCAACCCCCTGTTTATGAGGGTCAGGTGGTTGGCCAGACCAACCCATTCTTATTCCAGGGCCTTGGTTTCACGGAAAGGGCATTCCAACTTCATTTACTCTATAGCAACCTTTTCTAACCCAGAACCTGGTGCTGGACCAGGAAACACAGGAACTCACAAAATATTTTATAAACCTAGGAAAACTCATCAAATCATCCAGGAGCTTGGGAACAAAATCGTCCCTAGCCCCACACATGACTTGCCTTTACCTAAATTAAAACCTGGAGACCAGGTTCTGATCAAAATCTGGCAGGAAAGTAGGCCTCACTTTCAATTAAATCCAAAATGAAAGTAGTTCTGATCACTCCACAGCTGTTAAAGTTAAAGGAATGTACCACTTGGCTGCATTTATCCTGAGTGAAATCTGCTCTTCAAGGAAGTGCCAATTCACTGGAAGCACCTGCTGAGGCATTCAAGTGCCAGATACCAGAGGGCCTAAAACATTTCTTCAAGAAACAAAAGCTAAGTACCTGATGACACCACCCTCACAGCCTTTACCCTATAGAACCCACTGTTATTGTTGCTTCCACCTTAAAGCCTCTATTATTAAAAATGCTATAATCTCTCTCCCTTGGTGGATACAATTTGTTTAGGTACTAACATGACAATCCTTAAAACTCTTCTTTTAATTAACCTTCTTGCTCCAAATCGCCAGAAAGAACAAACAAGTACAGAACACCCTTTATTCCACCTTGTCCAGAGGGCCACCACCCTAGGTAACCTAACCTCTTCCTGGATCTGTACCCTGATGTCTAACAAATCTAAGGCCTTTCTCACAGAAGCCCTGTCTTGAGCGCATCTCCACATGTTTGGTGTCCCTAACCTTCAATTTAAAACAGAATGGGGCACTCTGCTGCTAACAAGTGTTCCTTTACTCTTAGTATGCCCCAGTATATTTAAGATCCTAACTCAATTTGTTTCTTACAGGATGAAAGCATTCCAAAAACAATTTTTGCTCATGTATGGATTCCACCCAGTCTTGACCCTTAAAGCAAGCACTCATCTTCCTAACCCCAATAGGGTAGAAAGAGAGTTTTATACCCTGTCTGGCAGGAAGCAAATACAGAAGAATCACCTTCTCCCTTCAATTCCCCCTTAAAATTAAATGTGGAAAACTATCTCAGGGGGAATTGAGGCAGGATATTATAGGGACCTCAGGAGGAGGGACAGAGAACTTAATGAGTTATGCAAACACCACCTGAAAGAAAATCCTGAGACACAACCTTCAGCCTGCAAACTTACACAGATACATTAACACAAACAAGTTATCAAAACATGAAAAAAAAAAAAAAAAAGAAAAAAAAGAAAACAACTAGCTGCTCCTGCACCCAGCAGCTGTATTATCAGAATGTAACTTACAACATTCCCACATGACAGAAAAAAAGAAAAACAGAAAGGGCCCCACCATCATCAACCACATAATTTTGTAAACACCTCTCACCAGTTTAGGGCTCAAGGACAGTAGCCAGAAGTCAATTACCACCAGACAGAAAACCCTAGAAACCAAACTACCCAGTGAATTTTCCCTGTCTTTGTCCTAAATACTCCAATCGGCAAAAACCCTAAACCCCAATGACAATCAAACCAGAAACGACTAGAGAGGGGGTAGGCATCTCACCCTCTAGTGCAGCCCACACCAAGGTCTCAAGTGTCTAACTATCTCTTTTCTAATTTCCTAATAAACTCTTTACTCCTTTGCTTAACCTATGGTGTGTCTTTAAATTATTTTATATGACATAGACTGTAACCTGGACACCAGCTCGAATAACAAAAGCACACTTTCAGTCCACTAAATGTCTTCCTTGATTTCATCAGTAAATAGAATTCTAAGGAATGTGGAATAATTTTTCATTATTTTATTGCAAAATATGATACATTGTGTGTATTGAAGTCAACAATTAATTTAATAAATTCTAAATAAAATTTATACTTCCTTTGTGAGGAAAGACATTCTGGAATATCTTAAAACTATTCAGAAAAAAATATATTCTTTTCTGTTTTTCTTCCCAACTAATTCCAATTCTTCACCTCCATCTCACAGTGACTTTTTGTTTCTGTGATTTTACTATTTCTAGACATCTAAGTAAAATCACACAATATTTGCCCTGAATGTGTGTTGCTTATTGTAGTAGCATATTTTTTTCAAGTTACTTCCAAGTTGCAAAATATCTCAGAACTTCAAACTCTCTTGCAGCTGAATAGTATTCTATTGTGTTTATGTACCACATTTATTTT
Source organism: Tolypeutes matacus (assembly GCA_026826555.1). Taxonomy (NCBI): domain Eukaryota; kingdom Metazoa; phylum Chordata; class Mammalia; order Cingulata; family Chlamyphoridae; genus Tolypeutes; species Tolypeutes matacus. Next base: position 1,947,049 of record JAKSZT010014601.1, on the reverse strand, counting down.
CTAATCATTTATTTTTGGTCACTTCAGATTGTTTCCTCCAAAAACCGTGGGTGAGATAACCAGGGGTTAAAACTAAAAATCATAATTCAGGCCAAAGCCTGCTTATCAGGATTTCTTCCTTTGCAATACCAAAGATTCTTTCTTAGCTTGTTTTACAGGCAGTCAAACTCAGCTGCAGGTGGGAGACTGGAGTATGCACAAACACTTGCCCCTTGAATTTCCCGAGACCCTAGGAATTAAAATCTCCTCCTCAGAACCAAGATTATGGGGATAAAGAGACATTGGAATCAAAGGAAATATAAGGAGTCCCTCAATAACGAAACTCCAGTCCAGGGGCATATTTCACATATTACCATATGTAGACAATTCTCTAAACTACAAATTAGAATATGCAAACCCAAATCCCTGTCACTGTCCCCACCTCTCTTTCTTTCCATCCTATAAATCTCCATTACTTCTCAAGTTGAGGAGACAGATTCGAACTTGCCTGCAGTTTCCTAGCCAGGCTACCTCACAATAAAACTCTTCCTTTTCTCAAAATTGTGGTGTCAGGGTATGGGTTTATGTGTGCATTGGGCATCAAGCCCATTGTTTGGCAACATTCATTTTGATTATTTTTAATAATGCTGTTATAAATATGCTGTACACATACCTCCTTGAGATTCTGTTTTCACTTTCTTTGGGTATATACCAATAAGTGGAATTTTTGGGTCATAGGGTAATTCTATATTTAACTTTTTGAAAAACTGTCATATTGCCTTCCACAGAGGGTGCACCACTTTACCTTCTCTCCAATAATGCACTAGAGTTCCAATTCTCTCCATTGTCTCCAGCACTTGACAAGTTTTAAATTAATAGGCAGCCTTTCAGGTGTGAAGTGGTATTTCATTGGAGTATTATTTTGCATTTCCCTAAAGGCTAATAATGTTGAGAATCTTTTCATATGTTTATTGGCCATTGATATATGCTTTGGAAAAATATCTATTCAAGTCTTTTACATATTCTTTTTTTTTTTTTTAACTTGACATAATTTAGTCAAAGCTATCTCAGCTGTCTCAGCTGAATCTAATACAATCAAAGGGTATCACACCTACAGGAACAGACCAGTTTACAAACATAATCAATAGCTCTTTTGGAGATAGTATCTACTTGGGCAGTCTATGAGATTCTGCTGAGAAGTGCATAAGCATTAACTCTGGGATGATCTCCCAACACATTTTGAAGTCTCTAAGCCATATAAACTCATTTGTCTTTACCTTTTCTCCCTTTTATTCAAGGTATTTTTCCAGTTGCATTGCTAGTTGGTGCTTAGTAGCAATCCCTCGGTGCCTGGGAGTTTCATCCCTGGGAGTCATGTCCCAGACTGGGGGGGAAGGTAATGAATTCATATGCTAACTTTTGCCTAGAGAGAGGCCACATCTGAGCAACAAGAAGGCTCTCAGGAGGCAACCCTTAGGCACCCCATAAAAATAGGCTATGTTTCAATTTCAAGAGCAAAGACTCATAAGCCTAGTCATAAATATCAAGGGCCAAACATCCTCCTTCACCAGTCACTGCTGCTGCACTTGGGGAACTGTTGATGCTCCCTTTGAGAATGTGGCAGAGCTCTCCAGAAAGGGAATTTATTATTCTTTCATTTATTGTGTGAGTGTCCACCCAACGTGATAATGCCAAGTGAACATTTGAACACTTTTATATACCTTATATGTATGCTCAGGTGAACTTCCTCCCATGCATCCCCGGTCCCTGACATCCCACACCAATGATCCTCCCCTGCCCCAATTGTAACCCTTCTGTGATCCAAACCGTCTTCAAATATAAAGCCATTACAATAGCTGAATACAATTAACAGGAAAATGAACTAATAATGATAAGTTCAAATAAAAGAGATAAAATACATAACAATTTAAAAAAACTAAAAATAAAATAATATTATTTTCATATTATTTCATATTAAAAAATGAAAAATATTAAAAAAATTTTTTTTGACATTTTGCCTTTAATCACTGCAATATCTGGTGTCTTGTCTGTGCCATGTCACCTTCCCCCACTCATTCCCCAGTGTGTCCCCATTTTTCATTTTGTTTTTAAAGAAGTTTTAGGTCACAGCAAAGTCACACACAGAATACAGGAGACTATCATATACCCAACATTCTCCCCCTTTCCTCCCCCCACCGATATTAATACCTTTTCACATGTGGATGATAGCTTTGTTATACCTGATATACAAATAGTGAAACATTGACCAAATATGGTCAATGGTTTACACGATGGTTACACTTTAGACTACACTTTTTCAAATTTTGATGATATTTACCATGTACTGTGTCCATCACTGTGAGATCATGAAGAACAATTCCACTGACCACTAATTACCCCCTATTTGATCTATTCTATTCCTCCCACCCAATCCCCCCAGTGCCCATGGCAACCCTCTGGCTTGACTCACTGGATGACAAGATTCATAGTTACATGCAACAAGACTGAGGTTTTGATACACTGGTTTGTCCTCCCCTATTAGGATCCGTACTTCCTCACGAGAGACACCCACCTGTCTATTTCTGCACAAATTGGTCCTCCCAAGGATGGGAGTCCAACTACTTACCGCTCATTATGTGGGTCTCCACCCAATGTTACAATTTATTATGACAAAATGATCATTCATAATCTCCCTAGATGCCTGCTCCAGAGCACCCTGCCCCGAATGCACCCCTATTCAACACCCCAAACCAGTAACTCTTTCTTGTCATATTGCCATAAGAGCGTTCCCAAATTTGTACTTTCAACGAAATACCCACAAATCCTCAGTGTTCACCTGGTCACTCTCCCAGCCCTCCCCCCAGAACCCCGGACCTTCTAACCCACCCTTCTCAGTCTACCACCTGTCAACCCTGCACCACCCAACCTGATAATATCACTACTCTCCTTTCATTTTCCTTCAATACACAACTACAATTTCACATTACCATAGATTAATTCCATATGAGTGATGGCTCGCAACCTTCTCTCTTTCTATTTATTGTAATTCTATCTTCCAGACAATATCTCTCTGAGACTGCTCAATTTCCTTAATTCATATTAGTGAGGTTATGTACTGTTCATTCCTCAATGCCTGGCTTGCTTCACTCAACATACGGTCCTCAAGGTTCATCCATGTTTTCCCATGTGTTAGCACTTTATGCCTTCTTACAGCTGACTAATATTCCATTGTATTATGTACCATATTTTGTTTTTCCATTCATCTGTTGATGGGCACCAGGGGTAGATTCCAACTTTTGACCACAGTGAATAATGCCATTATAAACTTTGTGCACATATCTGTTTGTGTCTTTGCTTTCAAATCTTCTGAGTATATACCCAGCAGTGGAATTGCTGGATCCTATGGAAGTTCTCTAGTTAGTTTTTTGAGTAATCACCAAACTGTCCTCCACAATGGCTGGACCATTCTACATTCCCACCAACAGTGGATGAAGGTTCCCATTCCTCCACATCCGATCCAACTCTTACAGTCTGCTTTTTTTTTTTTAATAGTTGCCATTCTCAAGGGTGTAAGATGGTATCTCATTGTAGTTTTGATTTGCATTTCCCTAATAGCCAGCGATGCTGATCATCTTTTCATGTGCTTTTTAGCTATTTGTATTTCTTTTTTTCGGGTCACTTGCCCATTTTTTTAAAAGGGTTGTTTGTCTTTTTATGTTTGAGGTGTAGGGTTTCTTTATATATGCAGGATATTAAGCTCCTATCAGATATATGGTTGCCAAATATTTTCTCCCATTGGATAGGCTGCCTTTTTACTTTCTTGATAATATCCTTTGAGGTGCAAAAGTTTTTAATTTTGAGGAGATCCCATTTATCTATTTTTTCTTTTGCTGCTTATGCTTTGGGTGTGAAGTTCCTGAAACCATTCCTATTACAAGCTCCTGTGACGTTTCCCTATATTATCTTCTGAAGGTCTTTATAGTCTTGGTTCTTATATTTAGATCTTTGATCCATCTTGAGTTGACTTTTGTATAAGGTGTGAGATGGTATTCCTTTCTCATTCTTTTGGATATGGATATCCAGTTCTCCATGCATCACTTGTTGAAGAGGCCATTCTGTCCCAACTGTAGGCTTGTGGCAATGTCAACTATCAGATGACTGCATATGTGAGGATCTATATCAGAACTTTCAATTCTGTTACATTGGTTGGTATGTCTATCCTTGTGCCAATACCATGCAGTTTTGACCACTGTAGCTTCATAGTATGTTTTAAATTCAGGTATTGTGCTTCCTCCAATTTCATTTTTCTTTTTCAATATGTCCTTCGCAATTCTAGGCCTCTTATCCTTCCAAATAAACTTTGTAGTTAGTTTTTCCAATTCATTAAAAAATGCTGTGTTGATTTTTAGTGAGATTGCATTAAATCTGTAGATTAGTTTGGGTAGGATAGACATTTTAATGATGTTTAGTCTTCCTATCCATGAACAGGGAATATTCCTCCTTTTTTTCAGTCTTCTCTGATTTTCTTTAATAGTGTTGTACAGTTTTCTGTATATAAGTCCTTTACATCTCTATTTAAATTTATTCCTAGGTATTTGATTCTTTTAGTTACTATTGTAAATGGTATTTTTTTTCTTGAATTCCTCCTCAGATGCTCGTTAATAGTATACAGAAATGTTACTGATTTTTGAGCATTCATCTTAAACCTTTGACATTACTGAACTCTTTTATAAGTTCTAGAATCTTTGTTGTAGATTTCTCAGAGCTTTCTATGTATAGGATCATATTGTCTGCAAATAGTGAAATTTTTACTTCTTCCTTTCCAATTTGAATGCCTTTTATATCTTTTTCTTGCCACAGTGCTCGAGTAATTGTATGTAACACAAGGTTAAATAGGGGTGGTGATAGCATGAATCCTTGTCTTTTTCCAGAACTTAGAGCGAAAGATTTTAGGATTTCACCATTGAAAATTATGTCAGCTGTGGGTTTTTCATATATACCCTTTATCATCTTCAGAAAGTTTCCTTCTTTTCCTATCTTTTGTAGTCTTTTTATCAGGAAAGGGTGCTGTATTTTCTCAAATGCTTCTTCTGCATCTTCAGAGATGATCATGTGTTTTGTTTTGTTTTGTTTTTTTTCAGTCAGTTTATGTGGTGTATTACATTGATAGATTTTCTTATGTTGAACAATCCTTGCATACCTTGGATGAATCTCACTTTGTCATGGTGTATAATTCATAAGATATGTTGTTGAATGCCATTAGCATGTATTTTATTGAGGATTTTAGCATCTAGTTTCATCAGAGAGATTGGCCTTTAATTTTCCTTTTTGTCATATCTTTGTTTGGCTTTGGTATTAGGGTTATGTTGGCACATCATGTAATGAGTTAGCCAATGTTCTTTCTACTTCTGTTTTTTGGAAGAGCTTAAGCTGGATTGGTGTTAGCTCTTTCCAGAATGTTTGATAGAATTCATCTGTGAAGCTGTTTGGTCCTGGGCACTTCTTAGTTGGGTGGTTTTTTATGACTGAGTCTATCTCTTTACTTGTAATTGGACTGTTGAGTTCCTTAATTTCTTCGTTTATCAATGTAGGATGCTTCTGAGTTTCTGGGAATGTGTTCATTTCCTCTAAATTATCACTCTTGTTGTCATATAATTTTTCTAAGTAACCTATTATGATACTCTTTATTTCTGTGGTGTCAGTAGTTACATACCCTTCCTCAATTCTTATTTTGCATATTTGCATCTGCTCTCTTTTCTGATTTTTCATCTGGCTAAGGGTTTGTCAATTTTATTGATCTTCTTGAAGAACCAGCTTTTAGGTTTGTTTATTTTTCTAGTGCTTTCTTATTTCCTATTTCATTTAATTCTGCTCTATTCTTTGTTATTTCCTTCTTCCTACTTCCTTTGGGATTAGTTTGTTGTTGATTTCCCAGTTCTTCCAGGTGTGCAATTAGGACTTCAATTTTATATCTTTCTTCTTTTTAAATATATGCATTTATGGCTATGAATTTACCACTCTGTGCAGCTTTGGCTGCAACCCATAGGTTTTGGTAGGTTGTGTTGTCCTTTTCATTTGTTTCAAGGTAGTTACTGATTTCTTTTGAGATTTCCTCCTTGACCCAATTTTTGTCTAAGAGTGTGTTGTTTAAATTCCAGATCTTTGTGCCTAATCGGGTTCTCTGGCCTTTACTGACTTCAAATTTCATTCCATTGTGGTCAGAGAAATTGCTTTGTATAATCTCAATCTTTCTGAGTTCATTGAGAGTTGCTCTATGGCCTTGCATGTGATCTCTCTTGGGGTATGATCCATGTGCAGTTGAAAAGAATGGCTGTCCCATTGTATTTGGGTGTAGCATTATGTATATGTATATTAGGTTCAGATCCTCTAAAGTATTATTCAGAGTTTTTGTTTCTTTATTGATTCTGTTTTGAGATCTTCTGTCTAAGGGTGTTAATGGTATATTAAAGTCCCCCAATATAATTGTAGAGACATCTATATCTCCACTTATTCTTTCCAGTGTTTGCCTCATATATTTTGAGGTGCCTTGATTAGGTGCAAAGGGTTTGTGATTGTTCTTTCTTCTTGAAATATTATCCCTTTTACTAAGATATAGTGTCCATCTTTTTCTCTTACAATAGTTTTGCATTTAAAGTCTATTTTACCCAATATTAGTATAGCTACTCCTACTCTCTTTTGCTTATTGTTTGCTTGTAAAATTGTTTTAACTTTTCAGCCTCTGTAACCATTGGCCAACTTAATGTAACTATGAATTCCAAAAATATAATTGGATCTTTCTTGTAAACTGATCTGCTAGTCTGAGCATGATTAAGTTATGATTAGGGCATTGACTGGGCCACATCAGTAGGGTGTTGAGCCCCATCCCTTGCTGGGTGGGTGAATTGAATATAAAAGGCAAGGCAAAGGACAGAGGAAGCAGTTTTTGAAAAGCAATTTTGATGTTGGAGAGAAGGCCCCAGGAGAAGAGAAGGAAGCCATTTACCTGAACGTCTACAGCTGACTTTCTGGAGGAAACAGGAACTAAGCCCAAGAGAAACACAGCCCCAGGAAGAGAGAAACCCAAGAAGCCTGAACCCTGGCAAATGTCGGCAGCTGTCTTGCTCCAACACATGGCAATGGACTTTGGTGAGAGAAGAAACTTACACTTTCTGGCCTTGTAACTATGGACTTCTACTCCAAATAAATACCCTTTATAAAGACCAACCCATTTTTGGTATTTCACATTAGCACCCTTTTGGCCGACTAATACAGAATTTGGTACCAAGGAGTGGGAAAGTGTTTTTGCATATACCGAAATGTTGGAACAATTTTATAAATGGGTAAGGGGTATTTTTTGGAGGAATTGTGAAATGCTTGATGTAAAAGGCCTATATCACTTTGAAGAGACTGTTGATAGCAATATGGATGCTAAAGAGACTTTCTATGATGCCTTAGAAATAAATGATGAAACTATTATTGGAAACTGGAGGAAAGGCGATCCATGTTTTAAAGTTGCAGAGAACTTAGCGAGATTAACTCCTGGTGTTATATGGAAGACTGAATTTGAAAATAGTGAACCAGAGTATTTAGCAGAAGAGCTTTCCAAAGTAAACTCAGAGAATGCAGCTTCGCTTCTCTTTGCAGCTTATAGCAAACTAACAGATGAGAGAAATACACTAAGAACTGAACTTTTGGGCACACAGAATACAGAAACTATTTCCAGAACTTCCAAGTTTCTGGAAATCAAATTCCCAGATGAAAATGCCCTATTTGAAGACTTTACTAAACTTGGTACTTGTAAATCAGAATTTAAGATGCAGTTATCTAGGAAAGACTTGTGGAAAGTCTTACTGTCTGATGGCTTGGACCCCAGCTTCCTATATGCTAAACCAACAAAGTTTTTGAGAGAGCTGTATGAACAAAACCACTGTCAGCTTGGACAAAAGAGGACCTGGAAAGGAGAGATGGAAGGAGAATCAGCTTTAAGAAGAACACCATGGAAGCAGAGATTTGGAATTAAGACATCTCCTTGGGCCAAGAGAGGAAACCCACCCATGTGTACAGAAAGGGTGAGTTTTCCCCATCAGTTGAAGAGGGTGGATGTCCCCACCCAATGTTCTGGGAGAGTTTTGCCATCCCAGGGTGCAGAGAGGGTGGAGCACATTCCTCAATGATTAGGGTGGTTAAGGTCAACACCCTATATGTCTGAAAGGGGTTTACCTGTCCCCCATGGATTATAGAAGGCCAGGTAGTCAACCCATTGCACTGAGAGGGTTGAGCCTGTATGCCACAGGTTAGGGGCAATGTTGTCTTCACCTCACTGTACTAGCAGGGCTACGACTCTAACCCAAAGATTGGGTAAGGTGTGGCAATCACCCCAACACTCTTGGAGGGTGAGGTCCAGAGCTTGGTCAATGCCCAGATCCTTGATGAGAGTGAAACCAATAAAATGGCCATAGGGCAGGCCTGTGGAAAGGGTTGGTCCTCATGTGGCCCCAAGGAGAAGAAACCATCATCTTAAGAATGACTCTCAGACTTTGAAATCGAATATGCCCTGCAGTTTTACTGAACTGTAAAGGATCCATGAATCATGTTTAACATACCAATTTCTCCTTATGATAATGAAAATGTTTATCTTTTGTTTTTCCATTTGTGTATTGGAAGCAGTTAAATGGTTTTGTAAGTTACAGAGGTCTATAGCAGATGCTGTTTTCTATGTTTCCTTGAAGGAAAAATATTAGGGCCAGAGAAAGTGAAAGAGGTAAAAAAAAATAATAATAATAATTTAATAAAAGTTAGATGAGGGACCTTATAAGACTTAATAAAATGAATATTTAGCTTATGTAAGCAGTGTAGAGTAATAAGAATACAAAAGTGTAGTACCTACAATGAAATGGGAAACTGAATAGAGAAAAATATATAAAATGATTTAATAGGCCAGAATGATGATGATGAGAGAGAAAGAGAAATGAAAGGACAGAAAGAAAAAAGTTAATAATAATAAAAAAAGAGACAGCAGAATAGAGCAGATAGAAATTGAAACCAGAAAAGTTGAGGACTAAATATAGAAAGGTGAAATGTAAGAACCACAAAAGAAAGCAGAAGATAGAAAGATGGAGGAAGGAAAAGATATAGCATTGGTAGACAAAATCAGTATACACAGAAAATGGGAAATCAAGGGAAAAAAAGCATAGCAAAGAAAAAATAAGGTAGCAGCACCTAATTTTTTAAAAAGTGTGGTGGGAAGAAAGAGGAAAGAAAATCAAGAAATTAAAAAAAAAAAAAAAACATGCAAGCAAGATGCCAAAACAAAGCTAATGAAGAAGAGCGTTCCTTTTTGGGTCCTTCTGGAGCTTCTCATGCTGCCTGTGTTCATCAATCAATTACCCTGCAGGCTCCTGTCTGCAGGTTTTGAGGTGGGTTTTAGTGAGTAAATTAAGTTAATTTTTTTTTCTTGAAAAATAAGGGAGCCAAAAGAAGCTAGTACAAAAATAATGTCTGTTTTCCCTGTCCTAAAGTATCAGCTGGATGTTAGTTACCCGGGTGGATCACTATACTTAGAGGAACTGTGAATTGAACTAGGGACCTAGTACATTCAAGGTGGAAATTCCTCCACTGAGCTACCTTTCTAACTGGTTTAATAAACTCTTCAGAAAGCTATTCATTCACTTTTTCTTGGGCAGATTTAACTTTCCTAGGGCAGCAGGATCAAGCTAGCTGTGTGAGTAGATCCCCCCTCCTGTCTCCTGGTCAGGTTAAGTCCCTTTTTGAAATTCAAATGGGGCCCTGATAACTGAGTTCACATTATAGAAATGATTCTCAACCCCCTTCTAGACCACACCCTCCCTCCAGGGGACTTTAAATAGGCTCTTGGAAACTTATTAAGCCCTTCCCACTGCCTGACTCCCTTAAGGGCATTGAAATTCTGAAAGTCCTCAGTGTAGAACTATTAAATTGCCTGACTCTGCCCTCTCTCAGGCCAAGCCTCTGAATCCCTGGGTGGTTAGGTAAATCATGGTTCTTCAGCAGATTCTCTTCTCCCCTCTGCCTGGTGCTACCTCGAGCCAACTGGTGTGCTCTGCAAATCTTAAATGGGGTCCAGGCAACCAAATCCACAGAAATGAAACCCTTCATCACCCCTTGCCAGAACCCTCCCACTCTTGCAGAATGCTCCCTCATTCTGGGTGGCCGGCAGGAGTCATGACTCACCCTGGTCGTTTGCCCTGAAGGTCAGACTTAGCTGTCCATGATTTCCAGGCACAGGGCTAAAATCCCACAGTTTTATCTTGAGCAATCTATCTCCCTGTCCAGCTCCCTCCAGATCTATGCCCCAAAGGCCCATGCTCCGTGGGCTCCCAGAAAAGCTCATTCAGGCAGGATCCTGTCCCCTATCAGCAATCTATTGTGAGAGACATGATGAACACCCACTTAACCTGATGCTACCTTGCCTACCACTATTCCTATCTTTTGAAGTTTTTTTTTTTAATCAAGGAAGGATGTTGGATTTTGTCAAATGTCTTCTTCCTCGATTCAGATGATCATGTGTTTTTGTTTTTGTTTTTTACCTTCAATTCATTAATGTGCTTTATAATGTTGATTGATTTTCTCATGTTGAACCAGCCTTGCATACCAGGAGTAAATCCCACTTGGTCATGATGTATAAGTCTTTTGATATGCTGTTGCAATTGATTTGCAAGTATTTTGTTGAGAATTTTGCATCTATGTTCATTAGAGAGATTGGTCTGTAATTTTCTTTTCTTGTAGTATCTTTACCTGGCTTTGGTATTAGGATGATGTTGGCTTCATAAAGTGTGTTGGGTAATTTTCCCTTCTCTTCAAATTTTTGGAAGAGTTTAAATGGATTGGTGTTAATTCTTTTCGAAAAGCTTGTTGGAACTCACTTGTGAAGCCATCTGGCCCTGGACTTTTCTTTGCTGGGAGATTTTTGATGACAGATTCAATCTCGTTAAATGTGATTTGTTAAGTACTTGTATTTCTTTTTTCATCAAAGTAGGTTGACTGTGCATTTCATAGAATTTGTCCATTTCTTCTAGGTTGTCTAGTTTGTTGGCATACAATTTCTCATAATATCTTCTTATGATTCTTTTTATTTCTGGGGGATCATTTGAAAATCATTTTATTTCTGGGGGATCAGAAAATCATTTCTGATTTTATTTATTTGCATTTTCTCTCTCTTTTTCTTTGTCAGTCTAGCTAGGGGTTTGTCAATTTTATTGATCTGCTCAAAGAACCAGCTTTTGGTTTTGTTGATTTTCTCTATTTTTTTGTTGTTGTTGTTCTCAGTTTTATTTATTTCTATTCTAATCTCTATTATTTCTTTCCTTCTGCTTGCTTTGGGATTGGTTTGCTGTTCTTTTTCTAGTTTCTCTCATTATTCAGTTAAATCTTAGAGTTTAGCTATTTGTTCTTTTTTAATATAGGCAATTAGGGCTATATATTTCCCTCTCAAGACTGCCTTTGATTTATCCCATATGTTTTGATAAATTGTGTTCTTATTTACATTTGTCTCAATATATTTATTGATTTCACTTTCAACTTCTACTTTAACCCACTTATTATTTAGGATTGTGTTGTTCAGGCTCCACACATTTACAAATTTACTTTTTTCCTGTCTATTATTGATTTCCACTTTCATTCCATTATGATCAGAGAAGGTGCTTTGTACAATTTCAATCTTTTTATATTTAATAAGAGCTGAATTGTGCCCTAACATGTGGTCTATCCTGGAGAAAGATCCATGGGCACTTGAGAAGAATGAATAACCCGCTGAGTTTAGATGTAGTGTTCTCTATATATATATAATAGGTGTAACTCATTTACCATATTGTTCATGTACCCTGTTTCCTTTTTGATCTTGTCTAGTTGTTCTATTTAATGATGTGAGTAGGATGTTGAAATCTCCAATGATTATTGTAGAGATTGCTATTTCTCCCTTCAGTTTTTCTAGAGTGTGTCTCATGTATTTTGGGGCACGCTGGTTATGTGCATAGGTATTTATGACTGTTATATCTTCCTGATGGATTAACACTTTTATTAATATATAAAGGCCTTCTGTAGTGCCTATAATTTTTTTCATTTAAAGTCTGTTTTGTCTGATATTAATATATCTACCCCTGCTCTTTCTTGGTTACTATTTGCATGTAGTACCTTTTTCCAACCTTACACTTTCAGCTATTTCATATCACTGGGTTTAATTTGAATTTCTTGTAAGCAGCATATGGATGGCTCATGTTTTGTTTTTGTTTTCTTTTATCCATCCTATCAGCCTGTATATTTTGATTGCAGAGTTTAATACATTCACATTCAATGATATTACTGTAAATGCACTATTTACTTCCACTATTTTATTCCTGTGTTTCCATGTGCCATATCATATTTTGTGTCTTTTTACTCTTTTGCTTATCCTTTCTGCTATTCTTTCTTCTATACTCTCCTCTAAGCCTGTCTCTCCTGTCTTTTTATTTCAGGTTCTAAGGCTTCCTTTACTTTTTCCAGCAAGTGTGGGTTCTTTTTTGCAAATTCTCTTAGTTTCTCTTTGTTTGTGAATATTTTATACTCACCTTCATATCTGAAGGACAATTTTGTTGGATAAAGAATTCTTGGCTGGCAGTTCTTCTCTTTTAGTATACTAATTTTATCATACCACTGTCTCATCACCTCCATGGTTTCTGAAGATAAATCTCTGTCCCTTGTATGTGATGGTTTGCTTTTCCTTTTCTGCTCTGAGAATTTTCTCTTCATCTTTTTCATTTGGCACTCTGAGTAGAATGTGTCTTACATTAGGACAATTTGGATTTTTTCTGATTGGGTATAGTGTGCTTCTTGGACATGTAAATTAATTTTTTGTGTGAGAGTTGAGAAATTTCCAGCTATTATTTTCTCAAATGCTTTTTCTTTCCCTTTTCCCTTCTCTTTTACTTCTGGAACTCCTATAATATGTACGTTGCTGCATTTAATGTTGTCATTCAACTTTCTGAGCTTCTGTTCAATTTTTTTCCCCATTCTTTTCTCTCTCTGTTCTTTTCTCTCTTCAATTTCAGCTGTTCTGTCTTCTCTACCACTTATTCTTTCTTCTATCATTTTGAGTCTGCTCTTGTATGCCTCTTATGTGTTTTTTAAATAATATTTCTTTTTTATTTCTTAAAAGATACTTAGATTACATAAATGTTACACAAAAAATATAGGGATTCCCATATGCCCCACTCCCCACAACTCCCTCACCCTCCCACATGAACATCATCCTTCATTAGTGTGGCACATTCATTGCAATTGATAAATGCATTGTAGGGCCTTACCACTGAGCATGGGCCATAGTTCACATTGTAGTCTACACTCTCTCCCACACAGTTCTGCATGTTATGGGATGATATAAAATGGCCTATATCTGTCATTACAATGTCATTCACGATGAATCTCAAGTCCTGAGAAAGTCCCTGTATTAAAATGTTTCTCCCTCTCCCTGCCCCAAGAGTCTCCAATGGCTATTGCCTCCATATCAATGTTGTAATTTCTTCCACTGCTAGAATCACAATGTATGTATTGTAGAATACCAGTAAGTCCACTCTAGTCCATAGTTCCTTACCCAATCCTGAAGATTCTGGGATCGTGATGCCCACTCCACCTGTAATAGAGAGATAGCTTCAATCTCATACAGCTGATGGATGGGACTCTCTTGCTTGCAGATGTAGGCTCTTTCATTTCCTTGGATGGTGATGGTCAATCCTCACATCCTTATTAGCTGTCCTGGGTGAGTTCAATGAACTGGACAGTAGATCTTGAAACCCTGTGGAAGCTCTGGGCCTAGCTAGCACATGGACAGCCCAAAGACTCCAGTCTTGGAGCAGCAACAGAACTTGCAAGTACAGGGGCAATGACTGGTGAAGGAGTATTATCCATTGATGGTCCCTTGATATTGATGACTATGCTTATGAGTCTTTGCTATTGAAATTGAAACTTAGCCTAGTGTTGTAGGGTGCCTAAGTGTTGCCTCCTGAGAGCCTCCTTGTTGCTCAAATGTGGCCTCTATCTAAGTGAAACTTACCATATAAATGCATTAGCTTCCTCCCAGTGTGGGACATGACTCCAGGGGATGAGCCTCCCTGGCAATAAGGTATTACTACTAAGCACCAACTAGCAAAGCAAAGAGAACAAGACCTTGAATAAAAGGGAGAAAAGGTAAAGACAAATGAGTTTATATGGCTAAGAGACTAAAATGTTTTGGGAGGTCATCCCAGAGTTAATGCTTATGCACTTCTCAACAGGATCTCATAGACTGCCCAAGTGGATAGTATCTCCAAATAGTGAGGTTCCTGAGGGCTGGGGAGAAAGCCAGGTCCTATGGTCAGGGCATATAGCTCTGGAGTTTGATGACTTGCCAGTGGGCCCTACTTTGGAGTTTGTACTCCTGAGTGTGACAGAGTTTGACTTAATTATATCTTCCCTACACATGGCTCACCTTTCCCTTCTATCTAAATCTATACTTGGTGTTAGAGTTTGTAGGTGTACTTTCAAGAGACTGGAGTCTTTGGGCTGTCTAATGTGTTTTTGTTCTCACCTATTTTGTCTTTCATTCACATGAGCTCTGTTACTTTCCTGTTCAGGATTTCAAATTCTTCTTTACACCCACTCAATATCTTCTTGATGTCATTTACCTCTTTAACCACATAGTCGTTCAAAATATCAATTTGGTTTTGAAAATTTGTGTGCATCTCACTGATTATTTTTCTCAAATCCTGCATCTCTTCTGGGGTTTTGATATATTCATGCTCTTGGGCCATATCTTCTATTTTCTTAATATGGCTCATAATTTTTTGCTGACATCTAGGCATCTGATTAGGATGTAGTTTGCTCAAATGCTCAACTTCTTTCTCTTTTGTAGGGATTGATTGGCAGGAGGCTATGTGGTAACACTGCTCTTTGCATCTTGGCTTAATCTGCATTTTTAGGATTTTCCCTGCTAGTTGCTCAAAACTGGGCACTGGACCCAATAATTTGTTGCAGACTTGCATCCTTGGGCCTTGGGAAGGGAGGCTACAGAGGCTTGAAAAATCCTCTCCTACTTATTTTTAACTTTCTCACATGCACTTCCTTGATCTGCCAGCAGATGGTGATCTTTGGCATCTCTCAGTTCAATGAGTGTTAGGATCATATTTTTTGCAATACAGATTGGATCAATGTGATAAAGCTTCCTACCTGGAGGTTAAGAGCCTTGTAATTCAAATTTTCTCTGACAGTTCTCCAGGCTTCTCTGGCAGCCTCCTCTCTTTTTCCCTCTCTTTTCCCCAGTAAATATTTCCACTCCCCTCTGAGTCCCAAACAATCAGTCCTGGTTAGTAGAGAAAGAGATTGGGAGGGTTGTTTATCTTTAGCTCCTTGCTGGCTCCCAAGGCAAACAATGGTGCAGCCCCACCTGGCCTGAAAGGTCTTCAGGGACACAGCAGACCAAAATTGTGAATCAAAAGCTGAATCAGCCTTAGGCTATGTCCCTCTCTCTCACCTTTCATGGGGAGGTGTGTCCTCAATAATCAGTCCCTACTAGAAGAGACAGAGCCTTTGAGGGTCAGATTTCTCCAGTCCTGTTATGGCTCCCAGGGCAAACAATGGTGTAGTCCCTCCCATCTTGGAAGGGCTGTTGAGACACAGCAGAGCAAATTTTTGGGTCAGAAGCTGAGTCGGTTTTGGGCTGTGTGGCTCTCTCTCCCCTTTTTCCTGGAATGGTAGATCCCTAGAACCCGTTTGTCTGTAGCTGCAGGCCCAGATGCCTGAGAATTCTAGTGTCAGTGTGGGGGAGGGTGCTGGCAGCAACAGTTGCTGGTTTCAACTCACAGTTCTGTAGTCACAATTTCCCCCCTTTGTACCTCTTTCCTCTGGGTGGTATCCAGGTGTTGCTTGGAGCCTTAAACATTAGAATATCTTTTTTACAGGCTGTTTCAGCCTTTCCTCTAGCTATTTTTCTGGATGAGCAGAGTCCTGTGTCTTTCTAGTCAGCCATCTTCCCAGAAGTACTTCTTCTTGAATATTAATATTCATGCCTTTCATCAAAATTTTTAAATAGTTTTTGGTCCTTATTTCATCAAATATTCTTTCTGCACCTTTTCCATGCTCTTCTCTTTCTGGGACACCTCTACAGTATATGCTTGCACATTATATGTTGGTGTTCAATTTCCTTAGACACTTTTCAAATTTTCTATTCTTTTTTCTCTCTGTTCTCCTATCTTTTCAAGTTCAAATATTCTGTCCTCAATTTCACTTATTTGTTCTCCTGCTATGTCTAGTCTATTTTATGCCACTAATGTATTTATATTCTCATCCATTGTGTTTTCATTCCCATTAGTTCTGTTATATTTATTTTCAGGCTTTTAAATTTTTCCATATGCTCTGTCAGGTTTTCTTTAGTCATATTTTCCTTCATCTCCTTAAATTGATTAAGAAGGTTTGTGTGAACATGATTGATTAGTTATCTGAAATCCTCTGTCACATCTGGATTTTTTGTTTGTTACTTTGGCTGAGCCACATCTTCCAGTTTCTTGGTATGGCTTATTAGCTATTGATGATATATAGGATTCTGATTATGTTAGTAATTTTACTCTATTGATCAATTTATCTATCTTGCTTAATGTTTTATATCACAGCTCTTCTTTGATCTTTGATTTTTTTCTAGAATTTTAATATTGCCCTGTTTAAGTTATCAAAACAGGGGAAAGGAGCTGTAGCCGTTGGGCAGATTGATGTAATTATGAATCCCAAAAAATAGATATTGGATTGTGCTTGTAAACTGGTCTGTGAATCTGGGCATGATTAACTTATGATTAGAGTATTAACTGGGTCATGTCAGTAGGGCATTCAGCCCCACCCCTTGGTGGGTGGGGGAATCAAATATAAAAAGCAAAGGACAGAGGGAATAGTTTTTTATTTTGGAGAGAAGGCCCCAGGATAAGAGAAGCAAGCTGTTCACCTGATAGTCTACAGCTGACCTTGTGGAGGAAGCAGAGGAGTTAAGCCCAAGAGAAATGCAGCCCTGGGAAGAGAGGAACCCAAGAAGATTGAACCCTGGCAAACATTGGCAGCTGCCTTGCTCCAACACATAGCAATGGACTTTGGTGAGAGAAGAAACTTACACTTTATGGCCTGCTAACTGTGGACTTCTACCCCAAATAAATACCCTTTGGTATTTCACATTAGCACCCCTTTGTCTGACCAATACAGGAGCCATTAGCAGTGCATAGACCAGATCTATGTGCCTGGGAAAGAAAGGGAGGAACAAGCATGTCTTCCTTCATTTTCCCAGCTGGCCAGCAGATGGTGCTCCTTGGCAAATGCCTCTACAAAAATTAGTCTATCAATCTTCACTAACTAGCTCTTCTGAATCAGAGTATACTTATGCTAGTTACTCACTGAAGAGAAAACACACTCAACCCTCAGCCACAGCTTCCCTCTTCCCTCTTTCTAGGAGAAATATGACATTTTCTCTCTCCATTGGCCATTCAGACACAGGATTTAACAAGGCTGTTTGACTTATAGTTGGGGGATGGGCCTCAATACCAGCTGCAGGAGAATCAACTCATATTTTTCCCTTTGGCCTCTTCATCTCCCTTTCCCCAGTCCCTCATAGACAATATGTGTGGCCCTCTCCTTGTCTGCAGGTCCCCAAAGCAAGTCTCCCTTACATGACTTCTATGTTTTCACCCTATTTTCAAAGAGAGTTGCCCTACATGAGCTATTCTGATGCCATCTTTGATTAGGACAATTTATTAATATATTGAAGAAGAAAAATAGCACAATCATCTAAATAGATGCAGAAAAGGCATTTGAAAAAATACAACATCCGTAATTGATAAAAACACTCTGAAAGGTAGGAATAGGAGGAAAATTTATCAATACAATAAAGTGCATATCTGAAAAACCCAAAGATAACTTTGTATTCAATGGGGGAAATACTGAAATCCTTACCTCTGAGATTGAGAACAAGACAAGGATGCCCACTATCTCCACTGTTCTACAATATTGTGCTAGCAGATCTAGCAAAAGCAACTAGGCATGAAAAGCAATAATATAAAAAGAAGAAGTAAAAGTTTCACTATTTGCTCATGATATAATTCTATATTTAGAAAATCCTTAAAATCCATAACAAAACTACTAGACCTAATAAGTGCATTCAGGAAAGTGGTGAGATTCAAGATTAATACACAAAAATCAGTAACAGTTCTATACACTATTAATGAGCAATCTGAAAAGGAAGGTAGCAAAAAAAATCCATTTACAATAGCACCAAAAAAATCAAATATTTATGAATTAACTTACCCATGGACATAATGGAATGATTCAGAAAATATAAAACATGGCTAAAAGAAACCAAAGATGATCTAGATAAATGGAAGGATATTCTTTGTTGATATGCTGGAAAATTAAATATTAAAATGTCAATTCTAGCCAAACTGATCTACAGATTTAACGCAGTCTTGATAAAAATCCCCACAACCTTCTTTGTAGAATTGGAAAAGCCAATTATAAAATTCATCTGGAAGAGTGGGATCCTTAATAGTAAAAAAAAAAAAAATATGTTAATAACAGAAGAACAAAGATGGAGCACTCTCTTCCCCACTTTGAAGTATATTATCTAACTACAGTGGTAAAGCAGCATGATTCTGGCATAAAAGTGGACAGATTGACCAATGGAATTGAATAAAGAATTCATAAATTGACCAACACATCCATGGTCAAGTGATATTTGAGAAGGCTGTCAAACCACACAACTGGGTCAGAACAGCCTGAATGGTGCTTGGTAAACTGAATATCTTTAGCTAAAATAAAGAGGACCCCTATCTCACATCTTATACAAAACTTAACTCAAAATGGATCAACAACCTAAATATAAAACTCCAAGAAGAAAATGTAAAGTAACATCTTCAAGAATTTGTGGAAGTGTTATTTTTTTAGACTTTACTCATAAAGAATGAACAATGAATGAAAAAATAGATAAATGGACTGCCTCAAAATTAGATACTTTTTATTTCAAACAATTTTAAGAATATGAAAAGGCAGCCAACACTTGGGAAAAAAATCTTTGGAAACTGAATAACTGATGATGATTTGATTTCCATGTTATATAGAGATCACACAACTTATTGACAAATCAACAAGCAACCCAATTAAATATTGTGCAAAAGGCTTGAGAAGACATTTTTCTGAAGAGGAAATACAAATGACCAAAAGGTACATGAAAAAATGCTCAACATCACTTGCTATTTGGGATGGGAAATGAAAATATAAACTAAATTAAGATATCATTTCACACCAAACAGAAATGACATTATAAAAACAACAATAAGTGCTGGAGAGGATATGGAGAAATAGGATAGGAAAAATCCTTCATTTTTGGTGAGAATGAAAAATGGTTTAGCTTCTGTGGAAGACCATTTGTTGGTTCCTCAGGAAACTCAGAACAGAACTGCCATATGACTGGGCAATACTGCCACTAGTAATATATTCAGAAGAACTGAAAGCAAGGATGTGAACAGACATTTGCACACCAGTGTTCAAAGTGACATTATTCTCAACTACTAAAAGACAGAAACAATCCAGGTGTTCATTAACCAATGAATGTATAAACAAAATATGATAAATTCATATGATGGAAAACCATTCATTTGCAAGCAAAAATCAATTGGGGAAGCATATGACAACATGGGGGACCTTGATGGCACGTTGAGTGAAATAAGCCAGACACTAAAGTACAAATATTGTACTTTAATACTCCATGATATGAACCAAATATGATGAGTTGAGTTATGGACTTGGAGTATGCTGGGGGCCCAAGGGTTTTCTAGGGACCCATGAGGTCTAATCTTTTATTGGTTCCTTCTGCCATTAAAGGGTTTTGCTCAGGTATTCATTGTAAAGTTTGCAGGACCCTGAGTACAGGGGCAGTGACTAGTGAAGGAGGATGGACCATTGATGGGATCTTTATAGTGATGAGTGTACTTAAGAACCTTTACTTTTGAAATTGAAACTTAGCCTAGTATTGTAGGGGACCTGAGTTACCTCCTGAGCCTCCTTGTTGCTCAAATGTGGCCTCTATCTAAGCCAAACTCAGCATATAAATGCACTTCCTTCCCCCCAGCATGTCCCCCTGGTGTGGGACATGACTCTGAGGATGAGCCTCCCTGGCATGGAGGGATTATTACCAAACACCAACTACCAATGCCCCTGTAAAAAGACCTTGACCAAAAGGGGTAAAAGGTAAAGACAAATGAATTTATATGGCTAAGAGACTTCAAAGTGATTCGCGATGTCATTCCAGAGGTTACACTTATGACTACCTCAGCATGATCTCATTGACTGCTAAAGTAAATATTGCCTCAAATAGCATGGCTCCTGAGGGCTCTGAGACATCCAGACACTATAACAGGACAGACAGCTCAGTAGTTTGGCACCCTGCCAGGGGCCCTTCTTTGGAATTGATGCCCACCAGTGTGACAGAGTGGTTTCCCTACAAAAGGCTCTTCTGCCCCTTCTATTTGAACCTATAGTTAGTACTAGAGTTGATAAATTTATGCCCAGGAGACTTAAATCTTTGGGCTGACCATGTATCATTTGAGCTCTGAATCTCAACAGAGTTGCAACACTACTCTCCAGTTCATTAGACTCACCCAGGACAACTAACAAGGAAATGATGGATAACAACCAACCCAAGGAACAGAGAGAGTCTGCAACTGCAAGCAAGATAGTCCCATTCACCTGCCCCATGAGATCTAAGCCCCCTCTCAATTAGAGTCAAGTAGGCATCACCATCCCAGAATGCTTAGGATTGGGGAAGGAAAAATGGGCTAAAGTAGACTTACTGTAATTCTACTATAGACTTATTGTTATTCTAACCATGGAAGAACTTTTATCATTTGTGGAGGCATTGGCCACTGGAGGTTCTGAGGGGAGGGAGAGAGAAAAATACATGTAATATGGTGCATTTTTGGGACTTTGGAATTGTTTTTAATGACATTGAAATGACAGATACAGGCCATTATATATCTTGTCATAACTTACAAAATTGTGTGGGAAAGAGTGTAAACTCTAATGTAAACTATAATCCTTGCTAAATGGCAATGCTCCAGTATGTGTTCATCAATTGTAAGAAATGTTCCACACTAATGAAGGATATTGTTATTCTGGGAAAACGTGGAGCGGTAGGGAGTCAGACATGTGGGAATCTCCTATATTTTTTATGTAATATTTATGTAATCTATGTATCTTAATAAAAGAAAAAGATATATATATATATATGTATATATAAAGGTTACCATTTAAGTTAGCATTATATGCAATGGTTTTCTTATGATGCTTTTCTTGGACTGCTTCTGGATTGTAATATACATTGAAAACAATAAAATAATTTCTAAGGCCAAAATTGGAAGGCCTAGCCCTCCCTCTACTTTTTGAAATTTGCAACAGATATCAGGAGGTCTTTGGCAGATAAAAGACTGATTAATATTGTGCCAATTCACAAGATCTTCTGGATCTAGGGCAGTGAACTGACAGCCTTAAAGAGTATCTTTAGGAATATATATGGATTTTCATTCGGTTTCCGGACAATTTCTTGGATTTTGCTTAATTTTTTCTTGTTAGGAATTCCATTCCTGGGTCCTTCAATTATGCAAGCTTTGTAATAATCTAGTTTACTTCAATCCTCTTGTTCATTTGGGTTCCAGTTGGGTCAGCTTTTGATATTACTTGGCTTCCCGGGGCATAAATGGCATTATTAGGGTTACTATTAGCTAGAAAATCAGCATGATTGTGACCCTTTCCTAATACAATCTGCTTTTTCTCTTAGGTTAAAAGTTTATTCATAAAGGAATGAATATCTGCCCAATTAGGGTTGTGAATAACAAATATAAATCCAAAAAATTTTTCCATCCTTCTGCAGTCCTCTCTGTAGTTTGAGATATGATCTTTTCAATTATATAGATCTGATGTTGAAAATGGAGTATGCATGTATAGATAGCCCCTTTGTTGCCCTTGCTAATCTATTCCTGCAGGTAATTGTCAAAGGGGGAATTTTCCCTGGCCTTTGCCTCTTGAAGCAGAGGCACCCTGGCTGAAAATCATACCACCTTGGGTGTTGGGTGGAGAGGCCATTACTGGAGGAACTAATGGTAACTCAGGTTTGTTTCCATAATCTTGATTTGGGGGTAGAGGATGTACAGGGGCTGTGGCAATTTCAAGCCTAGAAGTATTTGAAACAATGGTGGTATTTCAAATTTCATCAGCATCAATGGGATTAAAATCAGAAAGAGTTTTTGCTCATTTTGTTTCTCTCATTTTTACTGTTATTTAACTCTTCCTTGAAGTAGAGTGTTGATTAATCAGTTACTTAACTGGTTGAAATAGTGAGTACTTGTCATCTCTGGCTTTTGAACATTGAGAGCTTGGGGCTTGACTAACTGGCAATACATCATGCCTGAAATATTCCCTCTGAAGTTTTTCAGTTTGGTCTAGTGTCATGAAACCTTGATTATAAAGAATTTCATGCCATTTACTTAATCTTCTACAGAAGAGTCTAATTTTAAATAGTATTATATTCCAAGGACCCATGGGCTGGCCATTTTTTATTCATCCTCTGTTTCACATTGAGGTTAGATTCCCTTACAAACTTGGGTCATTCTCTTTTTAGTCATAGATGCATGCCCAAATTTTTCCTAATGCTTAATAATGCAACCTAGGAGACTGTACTCCCCTTTCCCTTTACTTTATTTCCCATTCTAGTTAAAATGTTATCAAACAAGTTCCAAGAAACCAAGGCTTGGGCAACCAATCTCAGCAAAGCCTTCTTAGTCCAGGGGCTGCTTCCTTTAATAACACAAGCCCAAAACCAAGGGTGACATTGCCACTTACAGTTTTGGCAGGAGTTATGTTGCTGAGAACAATGACAATACACACATATAGCACACAGAAAAAAATCCTCTTTTCCTTCTCAGTCTGCTGCCTTAAGGATCCCAGATGCTTGGGGCAAGAGAAACCTGTTCTGATTCCCTGAGTAAAACACTCCAGTGGCCATAGAACTGGAGCCTACAAATATCCTCCCTCAGGAGTCCAGGAATCCACTGAGAAGCATCATTCTCATGAGGATGCCAGTCCCTTCTGGGGTGCCAAATTGAAGGAGATCCACATAGTCCACAGACTCATCTCTTGGCATGGCATGACAGAATAGACAGACACAGGGAACTAGGCTGGGATGGAAAAGAGGCTTTATTGGCTGGTGGAGGAAAGGCGATCGAATCAATCTCATACCTGCCTCCCCATTAATTGGTTTTCTTACAATTTTTATGCAGGATTGAAACAAAGAGAATTAATCATAGACATGATTTGAAACAAAGAAAATTAATCATAGTCTCAACATCCTTTAGAGGCAGTTTAGGAAGTTTCCTAGTTTGCTACTCTGGTTAACATTGAAGATACATATTGTGCCTCATGGCACTATGTTTCACAGGGTTAAGAATAGGAAATGAGTGAAACATTCCAGGGATACATCATGCATTTTCTTTATAAAGAAAGAGAAGCAAAAATTCTGGTTAATATTAATCTTGACAGGGCTATGGGCTTTTATAGAAACTTTACGCATATTCTAAGGTATTTATGAGAATACCAGTGCAATTTGTTTTGCTCATGCTGCTGCTCATGCTTTACATCCACCAAATTATGAATCTAAATTTTGTACATGCTTTGCTCTCCATTACTAGGGCACACATTCTAACTCATAATATTTAATGATGAATAGATTTTCATTCCCTAGATTCATGTTTCTTATGGTTTTTTGTTTGTTTGTTTTTTGTTTTTGTTTTTTTGTTTTTAACAGGTTATTTAAATCCAATAAGAAAAGTGAACATACTTCATAAACCAATTAGGTTACCTGTGAAATTTCTATATCTCTACACGAATGACTGAGCAAAATATTAGACAAAAGATCAGAAGTGTTAGTTCAGTGAACATACCTACATGGGGTGTTATAGAGGAATTCAGATGAAATTCTTTTCCCTTTTGATATTTATTTCCTAAAACTCAAGAGAAGCCTTTTGAGGATTGTTAAACAAAGGAAGGACGTGACCAGATTTGTATGTTTTTAATTGAGGTGTGTTTTGCCTATATGCTAATGCACAGATTTTCAAGTATAGTTTGAAATATTTCCTTCTTTCTTGACTGCTTTGGCATGAATTAAAATTTTTTTTAATTTCATTTTTTCCACTTATTAGCCTTTTATCCATACCTCTTTGTTGCATTTTAAATTCTTTTTCTGTTATACAACAAATGTACCTAAATTATCACTGTCTGCCGTAAAGTAATATTTTGCCACTTTACATTTAAAATAAATTAATTACATAATATTTTCTTTCTCTGGGATTCTTGATATTGTTGTTATACATTTGTATTTTTGGCTATAAATCCAACACTATATTATTTTTGCCTTAAATTAAATGCTTTTAAAAGAATGAAAAAAAAAAAAAAAACAAATAGAAAAATCCTTAATATTCATCCAAACATGTACCATAACCATTGTATTCATGTTTTAATAGAGCTGGCACTGAATTTTTTTTATCATTTCCATTTTTTCTTAAGATCTTTAACATTTTTTTAGTGAGGGTCAGATAGACACAGATCTCCTTAGTTTACTTAGTCTGTACAGAATTTTTGAATAACCTCTGATTTTAAGGATATTTGTAAATCTTGCTTAATTAACATAGTAAAATTCTCACTCAGGGGTGGAGTTATCAGCCCCTTTTTTGATCATGCAATGTACGTGCAAGCATGATTTACTGAACATACTAACCATACAATTATATAACTAGCTATGTGTGTTCATCCATATGCATAAAAGCTAATGCATAATCAAAGCAAATGCTAAGTAGTAACTTAGATATTTTAGCAAGAGTAAAACTGCAGCACAGGGAGTCCAGTTTGAATCACGTTAAACTGACCTTAGCTCCTACTTTTGCAAATGTAATAAATGCTAGTTTGCCTGACTCTCCTGTTAAAGTTCTTTCATGCCATCTCTGGTTATCCATAAAGCTCCTACTTTCAGGCCTAACAAATTGATGACTCCACTGGGACCAAAATAAATACAGTAACCAGAGAATGCTTCTGAGGTGGACTTCATAAGGGGTTGTCCACCCTGGGGCATCCCTGACACCAGTGGCCTCTTGGGATTTTCCTGACAACTTGGGAATTACCTGGGGCAGATCCCCTTTCCAGCTGCCAATGGAACCAAGGCTCACAAAGTTAGGATGAAGGCCTGGGTCATCTCCTTACCTTGCCTGGTGAGTTCGTTCCTTTATTCATTGCTTCCTTTTTTTCTTCTGGTTGAGCATGAGTTAGTATTTGGTTACAATTTTGACATTTCTCTTCAGCTTTGGATAACTACGAGTTAGCATTTGGTTTACCTTTGCTAAGGTAGTAGAGGTTTGGTTATAGTGAGAGAAGTTTCATGGGTTTGAGTCACACTCCCTCACTCCCTTAAAAAAGGGAAGCCTGCTGCATTTTTGCTTTTTTTTTTTTGGCTGTCCTCTCTCTCTTTCTTTCTGACCCCATGAGGAATAAGGCCTCAGTACCTGGGTGTTCACTACTAGGATGCATCCTGAAAAATTGTTCTAAATGTGAGGGATCTGTGTTAAAGAATCATAAATTAATTATTTTGTGATGAAGATTGGTCTAAATACAGATTAGATGATGGAAAAATACGGCCAGAAATGGGTCTTTGCTATTGGATTTTTGTTGTAAACAGCAAGAGAAATGGGCAGAAGTCCCATATGATCAAATCTTCTTTGTATTGTGGAAAGATAAGGAAACTTTTTAAAGTGTACACAAATAGGGACCAGGACATGGAGGAAAAACAACAGAAGTAGATGAAATAGGAAGTGGCATTCTTAGCAGTGGCAATAGTGCAGGGAAGGCCAAGGCTTGGGGCAATCTTGGGCATGCAAAGCCAGGATGGCAGAGGGGTTCTGAGAGCCCAACCTTAGGACCACAACAGTGCACCTATTGCAAAGGAGAAGGCCACTGGGAAAAGGAGTGCCCCAAGCTAGAAGCAGGAAAACCGAAAATGATGGTAGCTGGGGAAACCCACAGTGACTCTGAATGATGGAGCCTGGAGCTCAGGGAATGGAGCCTCCCACCCAGAATTCCCATCTCGGGACAAGAGCCCTGGTAATTGCAACTGTGGGAGGGAAGCAAGTCAAGTTTCTCATGGATACAGGAGCTACTTACTCAGTAGTCAATGAACAACTAGGCCCTCTTACTAAAAAGGAAACCACCATTTCTGGGGCTATGGGAAAAACTTCAAAACTGGTTTTTTAGCCCCTTTAATCTGCCAGATTGGGAAAGACCATGTTCATCACTAATTCCTCTTCATGCCTGAGTGTCCAATTCCCCTTTTAAGAGGAAGTTTACCTATTTACCTATTCGTGAAGTTTTTTAGCTAGACTTCAAGCAGAAATCACTTTTACAAAAGGATATCTAAATGTGAGAGTCCCAACAAGCCAAGTATGGGCCCTCCAGGCTGCCCTCTTAGCTGAAGAAGGAGGAGAGCATGAAGAGAACAATAACAACGACCCCCTTCAAATAGACTCTCAGGTAAATGCAGTGGTTTGGGCAACAGAACTCCCTGGTCACGCTGCATGTGCAATATGGTAAAAATACAGTTATAGCCTCATGCCCAGCCAATTTGTATCAAGCAGTATCCACTACCTTTTAAAACAAAAATGGGGTTAACTCCAATAATTCAATGGCTATTGGCTGTGGGATTGATCTGAACATGCTTATCACTGTATAACATTCCAGTTCTACCTGTTTTAAAGCCTGGAACTAGTGGAGAGTGTCAGTTTGTCCAAGATTTAAGGGCTATAAATAAAATAGTTGAAGATATCCACCCAGTTGTACCAAACCCATTCACCATGCTTAAGACTCTCAATGAAGAAAATGAATGGTTTTCAGTATTAAATTTAAAAGATGCCTTCTTTTGCTTTCCTCTGGATATCTCCTCTCAACAAATTTTTGCCTTTGAGTGGGAAGAACCAAGTGCATGACATAAGCAACAATATAGTTGGACTGTGCTGCTCCAAGAGTTCAAAAATTCCCCAAATATTTTTGGTGAACAATTAGCCCAGGACATGGGAGAGACAGTTAGTTTAAATGGGCAATATCTTCAGAATGTAGATGACATTTAAATTGTAAGCCCATCCCAAGAGGAATGTGTGAATGATAAAATTGAGATGATAAATGGCTTAGCAACTTTAGGATACAAGATCTCAGTAAAGCACAGTTAGTTCGGAAATATGTTCACTATCTTAGGTTTGAACTAAAGAAAGGAACAATAATCCTGACAACTGCTAGAGTAAAAGCTATTTTATAAATAAAAAGCCCAAAGAGCCAGTGGCAGCTGTGGGGATTTTTAGGCATGGCCAGGTTCTGCTAAATTTGGATTCTAAATTTTGGGTTCATAGCTAAACCCCTGCATGTAGATTTGGTTGGTAGGGATGCAGAGACCTTCCAGTGGATGTCTGAATGTGAGCAAGCCTTTTGCAAACTGAAGAGGGAGCTAATGAGTGTCCCTGCCCTGGGATTACCAGATTTCAGAAAGCCTTTTGATTTACTTGTCCATGAAAGACAAGCTGTAGCCCTTTGATTATTAAACCAGAAATTGGGAATGAGTATCATCTCATAGCATACTTCTCTAAATGACTAGAAAATAGTACAAAAGAGTGGCCAGCATGTTTAAGAGCCATTGTTACAACTTGTGTCTTACTAGAGAAAGCTGTAAAATTTACATTAGGACAGCCCCTCACTATTCACACCCCCCATCAAGTACTCACACTGCTTGAAGGAAAAGGAAATCTTTGGTTAACCCAAGGGAGGCTTGGAAAATATCAAGCAGCACTCCTAGAAAACCCAGAAGTTAAACTAAAATTTTATGCAACCTTAAATCCAGCTTCTCTACACCTATAAAGTACTGAAGAAGTACTGATTTGTGATTGTATAGAAATGCTAGAGGAAGTATATTCTTTCAGGAAGGACTTGGAGGATACTTCCTTACATAATCCAGATTTGGAAATCTTCACTGATGGAAGTAGTTTCATTGAAGGGGATGTTTAAAAAAAAAGTTGAACATGTTCTTGCAATTGCAGGGGAAGTACTAGAAGCTGTATCACTTCCCCAGGTAACTACACAAAAAGCTGAGTTTGTTACTCTGCTTAGAGCCCTCCAAAAAGGGTATGGAAAAAGGGTGAGCATTTACACTGACTCAAAATATGCTTTTCTTATGTTTCTTTAAATCATTTATCTTTTTAATTATTTCTTTTTTAGATTTATTTTATTTATTTCTCCCCACACACACTTGTTGTCTGCTCTGTGTCCATTCGCTGTGTGTTTTTCTGTGTCTGCTGTCTTCTCTTTAGGTGGCACTGGGAATTGATCCTGGGATATTCCAGAATGGGAGAGATATGCTCAATCTCTTGTGCCACCTCAGCTCCCTGGTCTGCTTTGTCTCTAATTGTCTTTTCTCTGTGTCTCTTTTTGTTGCATCATCTTCCTGTGCCAGCTCTCTGCACAGGCCAGCACTCCATGGGGGCCAGCATTCCTGCATAGGCCAGCACTCCTGTATGGACCATCACTCCACATGGGCCAGCTCTCTGCTCAGGCCAGCTTGCCATGTTGTACAGCTTGCCTTTCACCAGGAGTTCCTATGGATTGAACCATGGACCTCCTATATGGTAAATGGGAGCCCAATCACTTGAGCCACATCTGTTTCTCATACTTTTCTTATCTTACATGCACATGGATCTATTTGGAAGGAGCAGAAAGATATGAATCATGCCACATAATTTACCAAACTTTTAGAAGCAGTAAAATTACCTGCAGAAGTAGATATAATGCACTGCTAGGGACACCAAAAGGGAGATTCCTACGTAGCCCTAATGAACAGGCAAGTAGACCATCTGTCAAAAGAGGCTGCAAGAAAAGGCTACCATCCTAGTCAAGTAGCCACACTCACTAAACCTCAGATTCCTCAACATATAGAGGAAGTTTTCTGTCTAGTTTACACTCCTGCAGACCTCGAATATGCAAGAGAATAGGGTTTTCAAGAAAATTCAGAGAAACCGAAAAGAGAGGTTAAGTGGCTGAAAAATAGCCAAGGACAATTTTATCTGCCTGTATATCTAGTAACCCCTCATCTCTTACTATCATCAAACCACACATTTGGGACAGCAAGTACTGTTGAGCCTTCTTCACTGACTGGTGGTGGGACCTCAACTTGCTCAAGTGGTACAGACAGTCTCTAACCTGTGTCTTAGTTGCCAGAAAAATAACCCAAAGGAAACATTATGGATTTCATTTAGGACACAAGGTCGAGGGCTTTCCCTGGCTGCAGACAGGCAAGTATATTCACAGTAATGCCAAACAACACAGGAAATTTTAAATAACTTTTGGTATGTGTAGACACCTTTTCAGGGTGTGTGGAAGCCTTTCCTTGCTGCACAGAACAGCATTCCTTACAGTAACTAAGTTCCTCCTCCAGGAAATCATCCTGAAGTTTGGACTGCACCAAACAATTCAGTCAGATAATGGACCTGTTTTATTTCAGCTGTGATACAAGGTGTCTGTCAATATCTTGCAATTAAGTGGAAATTACAAGCAGCCTTGAGATCTGAGTCATCAGGAAAGGTGAAAAGAATGAACTATACTTTAAAGAAAACCTTAAGTAAAATTTGTCAGGAAACACAGTTAAAATGGACAGAAGCACTTAACCTGGTTCTCCTTTGGGTCACGGTGTTCCCTAGAAGAGGAATTGAGTTAAGTCTTTCAAGCTTATGTAGAGAAGGCCCTTTCTAAGCAAACCGAGGGAAAATCTCAGTTTTCCAAGAGAAAGTCATCCATAAGTGGGCCTTGCAGTTAGGAGAGCTCCTCACCACCATGCACACATGTGCATATATGTGCCTAAAATATCCCACTGACCAGCCTCTCTATCCCTTCTCAGTCAGGGACCAGGCTTTTTAAAAGTTAAGAAACAAACAAACAAAAACCCTGAAGATCAGTTTAAACATAAATGGGAAGGACCTTACACAGTACTATTAACCTCTCATTCTTCTCTTAAATTATAGGGAATCAAGCCCTGGGTCCATCATACCAGAGCAAAATCTTACTACTTATCAGATCAGGCAGATAAAGGAGGTCTTAAGCCAGAGATCACACCTGAGCATGAAGCAAAATATGAGATGGAGCCAGTTGAGAACCTATTGTTCCTGTTCAAGAAGAAAAATCCCCACCAAATAATAAACTTGTTCTTTCTTTTACAGGACCTGCCAGCAATTAGCCCTGAGGGAAGATATTGATCATCCCTCACACTTATTTTGCAGATCATTCAAAGCCTTTACAATTGAACAAAGTTTTGGTACTGTGAAAATTTGCACCATCAATATCAAGTGATGCCTGGGCCAACTATATTATGGAACACTTCAGGTAACCTGCACTTTGAAAGCAGCGGTCAGGAAAACCAACTTAAACAAAGTTCACTTGACTCACTTGTGCAGCACCTAAATGCTACACATCAAATCAATGCAACACCTCCAATAACTAGAGAAATATTTACTGTATATAATAGTAATCATTGATATAGCATTTCCATTTTAGCCAATTCTACAAGGCCTGGACCGCAGCTTGGCTCATTGCCACCAAATCAATGTAACTTGACCACCTGGATATCCCCCAAAATCTTAGAAAACTGAAGTGCAAATGTAATACTAGAACTGCTCTTTCAACAAATTACCATCTTACTTTGCATCATCACCATTTAGGGTCCCAAATTCTTAAAAAATCATTCATACACTCATGCTTTTGTAGGAAACTTAGGAAAAAATTCAACAAACTTTTGTAAAGGCAGACCCCAAGGTATGTATAATATCCTCATTAACACCACAAATGATCAAAGTTGTAGGCAACTGAACTCTTCCTATGTAAATCGCCCTAACATGTTTTATGATGAAGCTAAATCCATATTCTTTTTGAACCTCCTAGTGGAAAATCAATCCTGCCACCCAAATATCGACCCATTGCTTAGTGCTGCCCTAATGCAAGGAGAAGTTTCCCTTTTTACATTGTACTCTTGGCAGTTAAGGAAGTGATACTGGAAACAAGGTTTAACAAATATAACCTTTACTGCTAGTTTAAATCCAAATTTAGGGATATATTTTCTTTGTGGAAACTTTGCTTATCTATCCCTTCCACTGTATTGGAAAGGACTTTGTAGACTTGGATATGTTTTCCCTGCAGTATTCACAATGAATGATAGCACCACTGACCCTTCCCAGTAACAATACATTTTAGCCCCAGAACAGAGAGAGCAATCTCATTAATCCCTGTATTTACCTTCTTAGGGATCACAGCATCCACTGGAACTGCAGCTATATCTTTGTACCTAGCTACTGATCTCTCCAAGGATGTGGTAATAGATAATCTCAGATAGCAGACACTATCTTAACTGTGCAAAAACAAATGAAGTCCTTAACTTGTAGTGCTGCAAAACTGCTAAGCACTTAATTTGCTAACAGTTGCACAAGGAGGAACATGTTTATTTCTCAAAGAACAGTGATGTTACTATGTAAATGAATCAGGAAAAGTCCTCCAGAGCATTAAGGAACTAAAGAACAAAGCCAATGACCTTGTGACATGAGAAAACAATTTTTCTTTTTGGAACCATGTAGCTTATCAAGTGGCTACTTCCCTTCATAGGACCATTAATTATTATCTTTATTTTGACAGTTGTACCCATACTCATATCATACATGTAATGCTTTATTCAAAAGTAATTTCAAACTTTAACAGACAGGCTTTTCCTCCTCAGACCATCATCCTGCAATAGTTTCCTTAGAGAGCAATGTCCCTAATGTCAGCAGAAAGTAGTTACAGAAGATCTGAGCTTCGTCCCTGTCCCCTGAGATAAGAATATCACCAAAAACTAAGAGGGATTTGATGGATGCAGGATGACTGAATAATTGAAAATAACCTGTTTCTCTCAATGTTGCTAGGATTCAAAGAAAATAATTATATGTAAATTAGAAAGTAATGAGATGCAACCCTCTCTTTGTTCCAAATTCAGCTTTTAATGGTCAAGAACATCCTGTTGAAGCAATGAAGTACGAAATAGAGCTTCAACCAGTTGGCCGGATCTGTGCAGAAGACCCTTGATGTCCTCACTTAATCTTGCTAAATTAACATAGTAAAATTCCCACCCAGGGGTGGAGTTATAGGCCCCTTTTTTTTAATCATACAATGTATATGCAAGTGTGGTTTCCTGAATAAACTCATCATACAACTATATAATTAGCTATGTGTGCTCATCCATATGCATAAAAGCTAATGCATAATCAAAGCAAATGCTAAGTAGTAACTTAGCTATTTAAGCATGAGCAAAAACACAACACAGGGAGTCAGGTCTGAAACACTTTAGACTGACCTTGGCTCCTACCTCTGGAGACATAATAAATGTGAGTTTGCCTAACTCTCATGTTGAAATTTTCTTCATGTGATCTCTGGTTATCCATAAAGGTCTTGCTTTGAGACCTAACACAACAACTGTGGAGGACTATTTTGCAGTTCCTAAGGATGTTGCTATTGGACCAAGCAAAACCAATGCTAAGTATATACTCAGAAGAACTGAGAGCAGGGACATGGATAGACATATGCATACCAGTGTTCATAGTAGTGTTATTCACAATTGCCAAAAGTAGAAACCACTCAGGTGTCCATCAACTAGTGATTGGATAAACAAATTGTGGTATATACACACAATGGTATATTATGCAGTGGTAAGAAGTAATGAAGTCCTGAAGCAAACGACAACTTAGATTAATCTGGAGTACATTATGTTGAGTGAAGCAAGCGAAATACAAAAGGACAAGTATTGTATTATTGTGCTACTATGAACTAAATATATGTATGCCCATGGAATTAATAATTAGAACATAGATCACTATAAAATAGAATGAGCATTGAGGGAGGAAAGCTGATGGTTAATCTGTGAAGAATTGATTAAATGGTTACTTGCAAATCTTTGGAAATCAGTGGAAATGGTGAGAGCCCATCATGGTTGTTGTGACTAGCAGAGCTGTTATATGGGTATGACAGTGGTTAAAAAAGAATGCCTAAAGACATTAATATTACTAGAAGAAAAGCTAAAAAAGTAACATGGGACTGTATAACATAGTGAAACTTCATGTAAAATATGAATATGGGTGATAGTGCATATTTAAGACTATTTTTATAAAAATCTCAATACCAATAAACTAGAGAGAAAGAAACAGAATAGCTGCAATGTATGGTAGAGGAAAGATAAAGAGACTGAGAGGTGATGAGTATAGTTTGGTTGGTTGTTTATTATTATTATTATTAATACTATTGGAATAATGAAAATGCTCTAAAAATAATTGAAGTAATGAATGCTTAAATATATAATTATACTCAATACAATTGATTGTACACTTTGCATGGATTTTTGCTTTATTAATAAGTCTCAATAAAATTTGATTTGTTAAAAAAGTTTCTACTTACACTGTCTACAGTGTATACCCACAGGTATACATTAAATTTAAGAGCATGTTTTTTTGGTACTTTATACAGCTGTAAACAACCACATTTTATTATAATATTAGTATATTATAATAGAGAAACAATTATCCAAATTATGTAATAAACACTTAACAGTTAATATTTGTTCATTGGTCTTTGCTATAAAACCTCATTTACTTTCATTGGGTAAATGGATAAGCATATGATGAAATACTACTAAAAAGTAAAAGGAATGAAGTAAGGATTTATGTAACAAGTTGGATAAATATAAAAGGCTTAATGCTGAGTGAAACAGTCAATCTCCAAGATATATATTTGAAACAATCTCAAGGAAAATGTATTGTATGGTTTTATTTACATTACATGCTGGAAATGCCTAAAAAAGGGGGATAGAGAGAAGATTACTTGTTGTCAGGGATTAGTTTTTAGATGGAGGGTTTGATTACAAAGGGACCACATGGAGGAAACTTTTTGGGGTCATGGGAAAGTTCTGTTTTCTGGGTGTGATCATAGTTACATGACTGTATAAATACATTAAAATTCACACACCTGTACACCAAAATATGCAAATTTATTTTATTAAGAGTCATCTAAATAATACAAACCTCAGGAAAAAAATTATATGTTTTCCAGATATCATTTTTGCCCATTGTTACATCCTTTTGGCCCCACTTTTTTTGCTGGCTGTTGCTACAATGCCAGCTGACCTGAAATGTGCCTGATAGCACCTTTCAGCTGCACCTTTCTTTTTCATTTTGTCAGAGTTTAATTGGCAACATTTTTTTCTTTATGCACTGTTGCAATGAAATAATGTACTACAATTAATGGTGTCATAAATTCAATAAATTGAGAAACAATTACAAAGCAACCAGAATGCCAAAAATAGAAATAAGCTACTCCTGCTTATGGAATTGTTGCGGTAGAAATGACACTTAGATGATGAGAAAACCCAAGCAGCACTTGGAGAGGTGAAGGAACAAAGTTTTATTATACACGGACCCCGAGGAGAGTCAAGTTTCCAAATTCTGAACCCCCAGTTTTATCTTTCATGAGTTTATATAGGGACCTTATTTGGGTAAATTCCTAAACAAGTGAGAAGAAGGGGTTTACAAAAGGGAAATGTGAGTTTAGCCTATCTTTAAAGCAGAGGGCCTTAGGGAGGAGAGGAGAAGAGTCATTATTTTTGTGGATTCCAAGGGAGAAAGGGAGGAGGGGCAGTTATTTTTCTAAAGCTGCGGGTTTCTGCTGAGGGGGAGAAGAAGTGCTGCAGCACTTTCTTCATCATTTCCCACCTTTGATGTCCTTATAATAATTTTTTTTATGGGTCATCATCTGTTAACGTGGGGATTATTCTATAGTCCCCAAGGGTTGATACTTAACATGAGGCATTACTTGGTGTTTTAATGAGTTCAGGTGGGAAGCGATGTACTGTGTAAGGTACCATAGAACACATGGCTGAAAACTTAGGAGGAAGAAAACTGTGGCTATTACTGGCATGAATGGCAAAATCCAGGAAAGGACATACTGGAAGTAGTTCCCATTGGCAGATGCCTGGTATGGACGGTTTAAGCAGTTTTGGGCTCATTCTTTTAGCAGGGCTACCTTGTCCCTAACTATCCCTGAGGAATTTGCATAGAAACAGCAGTTTTCCCCCAGGGCCTGACAGATCTCCCCTGAAACTACGGTGAGCAACTTTAATCCTTGCCTGTTTTGTAAAACTACTTCTGCCAATGAGTATATCTGGTCTTGCAACCCATTGAGAACCCTCAATATTTCTTTGAGGTCATGCATTCAACTTTCCCTGAACTCTGGGTCCTGTAAGTGGTAGGGAGTTTCCACTTGATCCCTAACATTTTTGCCAGTTTTTGGACTACGGCAGCTACAAAAGCTGGGCCATTGTCGCTTCCCATAGATAGTGGCAGTCCATGTCGGGAAAGATTTCTCTAAGTAAAGCCTTAGTCACTTCTCTTGCCTTTTCTTTTTTTTTTTTTTTTTTTTTTTAAGATTTTATTTATTTATTCATTCATCCCCCACCTGCTGCCCATGCTCGCTGGGTCAGCCAACCACGCCATGTGAGTGAGGAAAGCTTCGACCCAGACTGAAAAGGTGCGTATCATCACTAACAGGTATTTGTACCCCCAACTTGGTTTCAGTTTTGTGAAGTCTACTGTGAGATCTTCAAAAGGGTCTGTTCCTGTGTGTTGCATACTGGCTGGACATTGGGGGCCCTGCAAAAGGTTGTTTTTGGCACAAACTTGGCACTGGCTGCTGCTGATGGCACAGAGGGAAGCTAATCAGGCTATGTATCAGTATCCCCCAAGCAGGGCTTCTAGCGCAGTTTTCCTTAGGTGGATGAGTTGGTGGTATTGCTGGATGAGGCCATGAGCAGCTCCTTTGGGGATGAAAACCCGGTTATCCAGGAGCAGACAAGTTCCTTTGGGGGTTCGGCTTCCCCCTTCTCTTTTGACCCATTCCTGTTCTTCCCAGGTATAGCTTAGTTGATTAGTTTTTTGTCCTAAGTGGGACAGCTGCGGTGTCGATTCTGGGAACCATATTCCATGATTTCCTTCAGCCACTTGATGAGCTCCTTTGTCAGGTAGCCTGTTTCCTTGAGTGACATATCCATTCCTTTTTTTTTTTTTTTTAATTTATTTTTATTGTGGGTAAAAATCAAAATTCTCACAATACATACAAACATTTGCAAAATGATATATAAATATATATGCATATATGTGTATTTGCTTACAAAAATATTTTATATATATATATACACACACACACATATATTTTAAGAGATGCTTAGATTACCCAAAATAGATGTCCCCAGCAGTGGATGATGGTGACTCTGTCTGGTTTCCAGACTGCTTCTAATAGTTGAAGGAATTCTTTGATTTTCATTTCTTTTCCTCCTGCAGTTAAGAGGCCTCTTTCTTTATAAATCACACCATGGATATGAATGGTAGCGAATGTGTATTTAGAGTCAGTGTAAATGTTCACTGCTTGCCCGTGGCTAGCTACAGCCCTCAGACCACTGCTCAGAGTTCTGTTCATTGTGCAGACCATCCTTGTGGTAGAAATGCTGCTTCTACCACCCATTCGGCAATAGTGACTGCATACCCAGCAAGCTTTTCCACATTTTTAATGAGACTACTCCAATCTGTAAATAGTGTTTGATCCGGGGAAGAGAATGGTTTCCTTGGTCACTTTAACACAATCAGGCTCAGGAACTCCTTCCTCATCCAGCAAGAAAGTGGCAGGATTTAGACTGTGTACTGTTTCTATTGTCAATCTGGGGTAAACCTTGGTAACGTGTGAGCTGAAGGTTAGATATCCAACAGTGCCTCTGTGAGTTCATTAGGGCAGTTACTGAGTGTGGCACAATGATACTAATAGCCTGTCCAAGGGTTAATTTGTTGGCTTCTTTGACGAGGGTTACAGTTGCCAGGGCTTTCAGGCAGGGTAGCCACCCTGCAGCCACAGTGTCCAGCTTCTTGGAGAGGTAAACAATGGGCCTTTGCCAGGGGCTGACTGTTTGTGTGAGGACCCCCAGTACTACTTTGTCCTTCTCATGCACTAACAGGTTAAAGTTGTGAGTTACATCCAGAAGCCCCAAAACAGGGGCTCAGCCGAATTGTCTTTTGATGTTTTGACAAGCCCCCTGTTGAGCTTCTCCCCAGGCAAGGGATTCTTTTTCTGGACCCATCAGAACTTTGTAAAGAGGTTTGGTCATGGCTTCAAACACAGGAATCCAAATGCAACAGAACCCTGCAGCCATGAGGAACTCACGAAGTTTTCTTTGTGCGGTGAGGGTAGGGATGGTACAAATCACTTTCTTTAATTCTGGTCTGAGCATCTGGTGCCTTTGTGTGATGCTAAGCCCCAGGTACTTGACCTTCTGTTACAGATTTAGGCTTTTTTCCAAGACACGTTGTACCCAGTCTGTGCTAGAAGTCGCAGGAGAGTTTGGGTCCCTTTCCAGCAGTCCTCTTCCATCTCACTGGCAAGTTATCCATGAATTGTAAAAGGGCACACCTTCAGTGTTCCTGGGGGTAGGTGGCTAGATTTGCTGCCAAAGCATCCCCAAAAAAGGGTATGGGAGTTTTTGAAGCCTTGCAGGAGCCAAGTCCAGTTAGCTGAGTTTTCTCCCGGGTTCTGGGATCTTCCCACACAAAGGTAAACAGAGGCTGGCTCAGGGGTACCAACCCCAGGCAGAAGAAGGCATCTTTTAAGTCCAAGCAAATGAACCAGATGGCTCCAGGCCACAGCTGTCCCAGCAAAGTGTATGGGTTGGGAACAACCCAGTGCAAGGTGAGGTGGCATTGTTAATGGCTTATAGATTCTGGACTGGTTGATATCCTGTCCTGTCTGGCTTTTTTACTGGTAATAATGGCATGTTCCAGGGTGACTGGCACTCGATCAGGATCCCTACTTTTCTTAGGTGATCTATGTGTTCAACCATGCCCAATTGTGCTTCTTGGGGGACTGGATACTGCCTCTGCTGGACTGGGACTGCTCCAGGCTTCAGGTCAATGACGATGGGTGCATGGTTCCATGCCATTTCTGACAGGGTTTTTTCTGCCCAAATCTGGGGGAAAAGTTCTACTAGGTTTTCCGTATTCTGACTTGAATTTTCTTCTGCATGGAGCCTCCATTCCTCACTTTGGAGTACGGGAACAAGGAGAGGGAGGTTGGTACTGAGGCTTAAGCTTGCTGGCCCCCCAGGTTTGAAGGTAATCTGGGCTCCCAGTTTGGTTAAGAGGTCCCTAAAAAGTAGGGGAACCGGACATTCAGGCACGTACAGATATTCTTGAATCACTTTGAGGTCACCAAGCTGACAAATTTTTGACTGGCAAAAAGGCCATTAGCTTGACTGGTCTCCACTTGCTTCTATGATGTTAGCAGTTTTTACACTAAAGTGGGCAGAATATTCAGTGCCAGTGTCTACCATGAAAATTATTGACTGGCACCCAACTTGTAGTTTGACCATGGGGCTCGTGGGGGCCAATTTCCAGTGAGCCTGGTCACCCTTATTCAAAATTGTGTCCTGCCAGACTGATGAGATGATCCTGGGGCTCAAGTCCGTATTTCCCTTTGGGGTTGCTCCCTCTATGTACCTGATTCTTTTGGGGAAACTCATTTTTCCAGTGTTCACTTTCTTTGCAGTAGGCACCTTGGTCTCTGGCCAAGGACACCCTTTTGCTGCTTGTCTCCACTTTTTGAGGTGGCCCTCTTCATCTGGTGGGGCCAGGATTTCCTAAGGCTGCTGCCAGGAGGGATGCTTGATGTTTCATTTGCTTCTTGGCCTCTCATTTGGCGACCTCATCTCAATTGATGAACACTTTATTGATGACTTCAAGGACTTGAAATATGTTCATTCTCATGAACCCATCTAATTTTTGGAGGTTTCTTTTAATGTCCGATATTGTCTGTGCAACAAAAGGCGGCATTCACCATTCTCTGGTTTTCTGGAGCTTCTGGGTTAAAAGGGGTGTAGACCTTAAAGGCCTCGCAAAGGCACCCATTGAAATCTCCCAGAGACACTTTGGGCTTCATAGTGACTAAAGTCTTCTTTTTCATGTTTGTGGGTCATTTTGCCCCTTCCCGGACCCCTTGAAGGAGCGCTTCCCGATATTGCTGGAATGCAGCCCATCTCTAATTAGTGTTGAAGTCCAAGTTTGTTTTGGCTTCTGGTGCTGCCCCTTGTGCCCAATCCTCTGGATTTAAATCACAAGCAAGAGCCTGCTCCTGCAGCCACTTTCAGGGTTTGGTCAGAATTCATCACCTCTCCTCTTATTAAACAAAGTCGGGAGGAGTTGGCTGCAGTCATCCCAAGTGGGACGGGGGGTTTGGAAAATGGATTCCATGAGATCAAAAAGGGCCTGGGGCTTTTCCAAATAGGAGGGGTGTGGTGCTTCCAGTTTAAGAGGTCTGTAGTTATGAAGGGCTTATAGTACAAAACAGGCTTCCTGGGTTGAATATTTCCATCCTCAATGATCTGGGCTGTGTCTCATGGAGGGGCATCTGAAACCCAGGTTGCACTGACTGGAGCCTCCTCACTACTGGGATTCTGGGCTGTCTACAGAGGGGGCCAATGGTTCCAGAGGGACTGATGGTGGGGGTGCTTCTGGGAGATTCGCCTGCAGTCCCGTACTAGGAGGAGAGGCTAGAGTGGCCAGAGCATATGACAGTGTGGGGGGGTGCATCCTCTTCCAAGGACCCCTGATGAATGACTAACTTCTGGGATCCCGTTCCATGTGCAACCAAGACCCTGCTCTGTCCATTTTTTCCAACACACAATTGAACCCAAGGGTGCAGAATCTCGGCTATTTCTAACCAAAAGTTGATGTAGGGAAACTGATTGGGGTGGCCAGGAGTTCCTGTAACAACCAGCCACACTGTGCAGACCCTGGCTATATCCAGGGTCCCTTCTGAAGGCCAGTCAATGTTAAAAGTGGGTCACTCTAATTCACATAAGTTTCAGAGGGTGCCAGGGTTCATCCTGATGCCATAATCTCCAGAAAAGCCCTTCTTGAAATTCTTAAGCATGCAGTTTAAGATGGTAGGTTTTGACTATGATGAGCCCATACCTTGCATTGGTGGCACAAGCCAGACAAAGGAAAGGGTTGTCTCTTTCAAGGCCACTCAGATGCCCACCTGTCTGTGTTTCTAGTGAGAACTTTGGCTTTTCTTATCTAAGGTGCTTGGGCAGAGTTCAGCGTGGAACATTATGCCATATGACATAGCCATGGAAAACAGGTTAGGGTCCACTCAGACTCCATAGCAAATGCCATGGAGTCACAGACAAGAATAACAGAGGCAAGTCTCTGTCATCCTCATTCACAAACACATTTGCTCAGAGATTATGCAGTCCCTCCCACAGGGTCTGCACTATCCTGGGATCTTGATATTTGAGACTTTGGGAGGTGATCAGTCTTCCCTTTCATCAGGAGACAGGCCTGACTGAGGACTTGGCACCCAGGGCCTTACCTTTGTGGTGTTTTCTGGCACTGTTCATTCTGCCTCCCGACTGAGTCAGGCCGGGTGTGTGGACATGGCCCATGGGGCCCACCTCAGATTGAGGTCCCATTAAGAGGATGGGTGGCACCTACCTCATTCGCTTGGAGATCTCTGTCAGCCGTGCCTGTCAGCCCCAAGCTGGAGGGACATCGCACCTGCTGGATTGGGATTCCCAGTCAGGGAACCAAATTTTGTGGCAGAAACAAAACTTAGATGATGAGAAAACCCAAGCATCACTCAGAGAGGTGGAAGAACAAAGTTTTATTACATGCAGCCCCAGAGGAGAATCAAGTCTCCAAATTCTGAGCCCCCAGTTTTATCTTTCATGAGTTTATATAAGGACCTTATGCGGGTAAACTCTTAAGGAAGGGGGCAGGTGAGTATTACAAAAGGGAAATGTGAGTTTAGCTTATCTTTTAAAGCAGAGGGCCTTAGGGAGTAGGGGAGGAAAAGTCACTATTTTTGTGGATTCCAGACAAAAGGGGGAGGAGCGTGCTTATCTCCCTAAGTTGTGGATTCCAAGGGAGAAAGAGAGGAGGGGCAGTTATTTTTCTAAATCTGTTTGTTTCTGCTGAGGGGGAGAAGCAGGGCTGCAGCACTTTCTTCCAAAGAATCTCTAATTATGCCTGAGTGTTTGCAGTCTAGCCCCAATGTGTCTTCCATGGATCACCAAATTAAGAAATACTGCATTTAAAGTCCAATAAAAAAAAAAAGTTAAAAAGTGAACAACTCAAACTTCTGAAACATTAGCGAAAGAAAATGACTAAAGATGAAAAAATATATGGGAACTCTATTATCTGCATGATTTTTCTGTAAATCTACAAATTCTCTAACTAAAAAAAAATAAGGAAAAAAAGATGATCACAAAAAATATATTTGTGCAACAGAAAGAAAGGTAATTCTTCTTTTTATCCTTAAGTATTATGGGACTCTGCATTGTTGCCTTAAAAGGAAGAATTGATACCAGCCTGTTGATAGAGACAGCAACTTTTGTTCAATTAATAGGAAGTGAGAGGAGCTCTCTCCATATCTTGAAAACATAATTCTAAGGCTCAATCTGCATGATCTTCAAGGGGAGTGAGCTCCAGGTCCTCACAGCACTGACAAGATGAATAATTACTTTGATATTACTCAGATAGATAATCTCTCCTTTAATGTTTCACTCCTTTCAATACCCTCTCATGTTTCCAGGAATAGCTAATTTCTCCAAGTGTACTAAATGTGCAAAGACTATTTTCTTATGTTCTACATTGAGAAAAGATAAGCTGAGAAAACAAGTCATAAAAAATCTTTGAAAATGCAGCTTTGTCAATATATACTTACTTTTCAATGTACAATATTCTATGGATATCCCTTATTGTTAGAAATAGATTGCTACTATTTTAATACTTATAAATGATTCATTTATAAGTTTCTCTCAAAAATATCTTTATTCTAAATGCTTTTAGGATATTTAATTTCTATTTAAAACTTCAAAACCATTAAATAATTTTAATCTCTTGATACCTATTGCAAAATGCATTCTTATAATGTCGACCACTTTCCAATATTAAATTTTGGGGGAAGAAGCCTTTCTCATCACCTGTACACTTTTATGGAAAACATTGTTAAAATCTGTAGGTATGCAATGTTGTTTGTTGTTTTCCGTTGTAATTCATTCTTAGTGAATTTGAAGATTTTTCACATATTCATTTGCCACTTAGAAATCTTTTAAGGAATTCTAAATCTATTACATATGTCATAGACATAAC
Source organism: Tolypeutes matacus (assembly GCA_026826555.1). Taxonomy (NCBI): domain Eukaryota; kingdom Metazoa; phylum Chordata; class Mammalia; order Cingulata; family Chlamyphoridae; genus Tolypeutes; species Tolypeutes matacus. The sequence goes on along the minus strand of JAKSZT010014601.1, from coordinate 1,904,681 downwards.
TGAGTGACTTTTCTCAATTTTTAACTTGCAATAAATTGTGGCAAGTGTTTCCATTATGCCTTCATTCTCACTTTTGTCCAAAGAAAGAACCTACTCAAAGGGCATGTCTGTAATAAGGAGGGTCAACGGAATCAACAAATTGTATCCTGAACTAAAATTCCAAAGATAGAAAGGAAAGAGAGGAAAAAACAAAACAAAACAGTTCATATAAAGTAACATGGAAATTGTTGGGTAGTTAGATATTCTATCCGAATGAAATCAGTGGTGGTATTTTCCCCAGTTGAATAATATTTTATATTTTAAATGTTGTCTACATAAGGAACTGGGCCCCCAAATATTAGTTTACATAATAGAGCATAATTGTTTCACTGGGTTCAGAGAGTATATTCTGCTATATTTTCTAGATTTCTTCCACTGAAATGTAAATTTCATTATCATTAGCCATGCTGGAAATACTAATTTAAACCCAAATAATGATATATACAAGTATACAAATGGTAACATTATGTATATTAGATATGAAACTAAAAATAATGGGAATGTCAAAAATGATAAAATGAATACATAAATTGTGTTATATTCATAAAATGGAAGCATATACATCAAAGAAAATAAGTAAATTATGTCACACATTAACAACATAGATTACTTACTGATATATAATTTGGAATGAATAAAGGCTGGCAAAAATGCATGCAATAATATGTTTAATTTATCTTAGGTTAAAAAGCAGTCAAAACTTATCTAGACTGAAAGAAGTCATCTGAACATGACTAGTGTAGAGCATGGGTACCCTGACACCCAATCATCAATTCTCTATTAAATTTTTATGCTGAACCAAACATTTCAACATCATAGAACCCCAGTTTATCAAAATTTAGACATACCTTTACTTTCATCCTGTTTTATTCAAACATTACAAAACAACCTTCAACTTTAATTATATCCACCTCAACATGCATTCTTTTATTTCTCTTTATTTATTAAGTATGTATTTAATGTTAGAGAAGATAATTTTTATTTTTACCTTACAGTCAGTATTTATTTTAATTTACTGATGAATTTACCAGTTTCTTTGCTCTACATTCCTTGGTGTAGTTCTCATATTATTTGATTTTGAATGAAGAAAACCCTTAAGAATGACAGTTATGATAGTTGGAATCTACCTATTTATATATGTTGTAAAATGTCATTAATTTGATTTTATTCCTGAAAAATATTTTGACTTTATTGTGATTTTTGTTTTGGCTAGCTATCTCTGAAATTCTAAAGAGCACATCCAAACTACAACTAAAAATAATTAATTGAAATAAAAGTTAATCCTCTGACATTTGTCAGATTACACTTAATAATGATCATTTTAATAGTCACTAACTTTATGGGAAATTTGCCATATATTCAAATACTCATACAGTATCAAAGAACACATAAAATGACAATTTTTGCAATATTTCTATGACATATATGGAAAGTTATATAATAAATTCCTCTCACTTAGAAATAGGAATAGGAGATTTGAAAAACAATCTTTTTTCCTAAAAAAAAAAAAGCTAACTTTTAAACAGAAAAACAAAAAATTATAAAATTAAAATAATATGCTTAGTATTTTTATAAGTAAAATTAATTGTTACGGTTAAATTGCATCCAAAATAAATTTCATTCTTATGTAATTTTATAATCAAACATTTAAAATAAAATGTCTAAAAGCACAGTGAGAAATAAAGGAATTCTGTATCACTGAGTCACCAAAATAGCACAATAAAAAAATCAAATAAATATGAAAGTGGTGTTAATAAGATAATTGAGAAAGAAAAAAATATAAGATATACAAAAACCAAATAGCAAAATGGCTTAAAAACTCATGCTTTATCAGTAAATGGATTAATTTAATACAAATGTTTTAAACACTTTAAATGTATTAAAAAGCAGGACATAAGCATATGATGTTTACAAGGATCTCTCCCTATATTCAAAGCCACAAGTAGGCTGAAAGTAAAAGAATGAAATATACCATGAAATCATTAACAAAAGAGAGCTGGGTTAGCTAAACTAATTTCAGATAAAATGGTCTTTAAGTCAAAAACTGTTATGAGAGATATAGATGGTAACTATATATAGAAAAATAGGTCAATCAATAAGAAGGCATAATAATTATGAATCTCTATGCATCAAGTCACAGAGCTTCAAAATACATGAAGAAAATACTGATTGATTTAAAGGGAGAAATAGATAGTTCAATAATAATAGTGAGAGACTTCAAAACACCATTTCCCTAGTGAATAGAAGATCTAACCAGAAGGTCAATAAGGAAAATGCAAGACATGAATGATTCTTTAAACCAACTAGACCTAACAGATATAGGCAGAAAAATTCACCCAATAGCAGCAAAAATCAAATTATTCTCTGGTGCACATGGATCATTCTCCAGGACAGAAAACAATTTTCAATAAATGCAAATATACTGAGATATTGGAAGATGGCAGCAGAGAAACAAAGATGGCTCACTTCTTTTCTAAAAACAGCAAAAGGAAAGGCAGAAACTACCTGAAAAAATTGTTTTAGAAGTTTGTAGACCAAGGGTGTGTTGTCCATTATTCAAAAGGGTGCAGAAAAGGGAGACAGAGAAGCTGAAGAAACCACCATGACTTAATTATCCCCATGGCTAGGAATGGAGCCCATTCCATACCCTCAAGGCAAACACCAGGTCTGCCTGCCACTAACACAGGGGAGTGGAAATTTTTCCTCCCTGGAAAAAGGGAGTATGAGGCCAATGGCTGATTGTGGTTTCTGATCCTTGAGTTAGGAATGTGGGGACTGGCTCTGAATTCCTGGCCTGTAGGAAGAAACTCCCACAGTTATTGTTTCTGCCCTACATACCCAGTGAAGGTTGGAGTGATTTCACTCCACCACAGTGTTGAGGGGGAAAGTTTGCTGAAGAGAGCTACTTGCTGGCAATCCAGGAAAGTTTGTTTTAGTTTGCCAAAGGGCTGCTCATGCAAATAACCAGAAAAGTGTTGGCTTTTATAAAATGATTTATTTGGTATAAAATCTTATAGTTCCAAAGCCATGAAATATCCATAGAAAGGCATGGTCAAAGATGCCTTCTCACCAAAATCAGCAGCCATGTGGCAAAAATGGCCACCAATCTCTGCCAAAATCTCTGCCTTCCCTCCAGAATCTATCATCTCTTGGGGTCTAGCTCCCCTAGCATACCTGACTGCTATCAAGCACAAGGCTTGTCTCTTTCTGGGCCTCCCCTATCAGTCTCTGCTGTGGCACTCTCTTCCTGAGCAAATCTTCTGTTTTCCTGCAGCACTCTCTTCCACATGACAAGATCAATATAATATGGCTGCTGCCTTTTTCTCTGTGTGTGTCTCTGTGTATCTCCATTTTTATCAGTCAAGCAAGAAGGCAGACACCAAACTTGATGTAATCTTGTCAAAAGCATCTCACACTCACATGAATAGAGCAGTTCTCTTTTTGGGATTCATAAAAGAATTTCAAACTGCCACAGCATTCTTGGAAAAAAAAAGATGTTTTGCATCTTTACTGTCCCCCTCCCTTGGGCCACTGGATACTGCTCTGCTCTCCTTTAATGGGTTGCTGTCCCTGTTTTGATCAGTTAAACATGGACAATTTTATTGGTTTGGAATATGTTGAAACAAGATTAAAGAAAAGCCATAACACAAAGCCAAAGAACAATAAAACCCTAAATAAGTGAAAGAAACTGGCCATCAGAATAAACTCACTATCATAATCAGATACCTATACATCAGCCAAAATTTATAAGCCATACCAGAAACAGGAAGATATATCCTGTAAACAAATCACAAGTAAAGATACTGAATCAGTCATCAAATTCTTCTAACAGTACCAGATGGCATCACAGGTGAATTCTACCAATTTTGGAGCAGAATTAATGCCAATCCATTTCAATATATTCCAATTGAAAAGGAGGTAAAACACCTTAATTCATTCTATGAGGCCAATATCACTTTAATAACAAAGCCAGATAAAGATGCCCAAAAAAGAAAATTATAGAACAACATATGTTATGAATACACATGCAAATTTCCTCAAGAAAATACTATCAAACCAAATTCAACATCAGTAGAAAATTATACACCTTGATCCAATGGGAATTGTTTCATGTATGCAAGGTTGGTTCAATATAAACTCAATTAATGTATATACCACACAACAGAATGATTTAAAAAAAAAAACACAATCATCTCCATTGATGCAGAAATAGCATTTGACAAATTCCATCGACTCCCTGTAAAAATTTCTTAGGAAATTAGGAATAGAAGAAATGTCCTCAACATAACAAAGGGCATATAAGAAGTGACCACTGCTTTCATCATACTTGATGGTAAAAGATTGAAAGCTTTCTCTCTAAGATCAGGAACAAGAGAAGATGCCCATAGTCAACACTGATATTCAACATTATACTGGAAGTTCTAGCCACAGCAAGTAGGCAAGAGAAAAAAAAGCATTCAAACTGGAATTGAAGAAGTCAAACTTTCCCTATTTGCAGATGACACAATTCTAAATATAGAAAAATCTGAGAAATTCACAATGAAGCTACTAAGCTAAAAATAAAATTCAACAATGTGGCAAAAAACAAAATCAAAACTCAAATATCAGTAGTGCTTCTCTACACTGGTAATGAACAATCAGAAGAGGAAATCAAGAAAATAATTCCATATCCAACAGCAATGAAAAGAATCAAATATAGGAATAAATTTAATAAAGGTTGTAAAGGACTTGTACATCAAAAACAACTAACATTGAAAAAAGAAATTTAAAAGATGTAAATAAATGAAGGATATTCTGTGTTCATATATTGGAAGAGTAAATATGTTAAGATATCAATTTTACCCAAAGCAATTTACTAATTCATTGAAATACAAAACAATTGAAACATCCTTCTTTGCAAAAAATGAAAAGTCAATTAGCAAATTTATATGGAAGTGTAAGGGGTCCACAGTAGCCAAAGCTATCTTGAAAAAGAATAATTAAATTTGTGTACCCACATTGCTTGATCTTAAAACTTTTATAAAGCCATAGTAATCAAAACAGCATGATACTGTCACAAGGATAAAAATAGAAAATTGGAAATGAATCGAGTTCAGAAATAAACCCTCACATACATAGTCAATTGATGTTTTACAAGACTGCCAAGTCCACTTGATTGGAAAGCAATGGTCTCTTCAACTACACTTCAACTAAGAAAACTGGATCTTCATATGTGAAAGAATGAAAGTGAACCCCTACTTCACACCATATATAAAACCCAACTCAAAACAGATAAAATATATGAAACAAAAATATAAAACACTTAGAAGAAAACTTCGGGGAAATATCTTTAGGACCTTGTGTTAGGCATTGGTTTCCTATATTTTACATCAAAAGCACAAGCTTTTAGGAAAGAAAAAATTAGGAAATCGGACTTCATAAATATTAAAACTTTTGTCCATCAAAGGACTTCATCATGAAATTAAAAAGACAACCTACACATTGAGAGAAAATATTTACAAACCACATATCTAACAGGTGTTTTAATCCAGTATATATAAAGAAAACCTTCAATTCAACATTAAAAAGTCATATAATTCAAATAAAATGGGCAAATATTTCTTGAAAGAAGCTATACAAATCCAGAAAAGTACATAAAAAGGTGCTCAATATATCTAAGTACTATGAAAATTCAAATGAAACTCACAAGATACTATTTCATACCCATTAGAATATGCTAATATATATGGAAATACAAATCAAATTCATGAGATAACATCACACCCATTAGAATTATATATATCTGAGTTCACAATGCAGCTTATCATAGAAATTAGGACCTATGAATTTATTCTTTCTGGATTGAAATAGAATAGCAATTAAAGTGCCATCTCCACTATCTGGTCATTTTACTCCATGAGGATACCCTGTTGGACTTTCCCAGTGATAAACCATGGGAAAATACAATAGCACAAGTGCAAGAGCATGTGATGTGAGTTATGAACGCCAGGGCTAGAAGTTATTAGTTACTCCAGGTTAATAGTGTTTCAGGCAGAATTGCAATCTTAGTCTCCAATAGCATCACACTTGATTTACAGTCCACCATTTTCTCAAAGGTCACTGTACAACAAATCAAAAATGATTTTCTCCTTTTGAAAAGGACAATAGGAGGATCTCAGATAAGAACTTCATTAAATTTATCCCTTACATCCCCAATAGTAGAAGAATTATTGAGAAAAACAAAACTTTCAGACCCACTCAGAGCATTACCATTTATAATCCTACCAGGTAGATATGAATACCAGGGGTTCTTTCATCCTATGAAAATGAATGGAAATAAATAAACAACAGCCTTTGAAAAAAAAACGTTATTTATTTGGATTGTAAACATTCCATCAAGAGGTTGATCTGTGTAATATCTAAAGTCTCTTCAAATTTTCACTTCATTTACTTCAAGATTTTATTCCTCAGATTTTCCAGAATAGCAATCGAGGTCACCCTAGATATGTAGTCATTTTCTCCATAGCATTACCAATGGAGTGTTATGTCTGATCCAGCCCACTATAGTTATCCAAAAGGTAATAATCAAGAATTTCGATCAAAAGTCAGCCCTTGACACGAGTTATTAAAAAAGGAAAAAATAAATTAAATAATAAATAATAAATAAAAAGAAATGAAAGAGAAAAAAAATAGAAAAAAGTAAAAAAAAAAATTCAAAAGAAAAAAAAAGACTCTCTGGAGTATAAAAGTGTATTTTCATCAGCATGCTATCATATGGTTGTGGAGGTAAATTTAAATTGCACTTAAACAAAGAAAAGAGAATCTCATTCAATATTCTTATCCAGAAATCTTTGTAGCAATTTTAGCACTGAGTGTTCAAACACTTATCATGGAAAACAATACATTGACAATTGAAGTCAAATGCAGATGGCCAAGAAAGCTAACTCTTCAATTTTATTGCATGAAGAAGAAATTTATTCAGCTCATAAAACCTCTCTTATAATATATAATGTGGTGATAAAAGTTGTATGTAGCTGAGGGGATGCTATGGGGTAGAAATGGGAATAAACTATAATATTCAAAGCACCTAGGAGTGTGCCTGATACCCACCTGTATTTGATCAATATTTCTATGTATTTATAGTAATAAGTCCAGTTTAGATATGGAGGTATCATAAATTCCAACATCTTCACTTTACAATTCTGAGGATATAGGCCAGCAGGTTGAATGCATTTAGTTTTCTTGCATTGTAATAAGTGTCAACAATGGGACATTGCAGGAAACATTAGGAAAATTATTCTATGTATGCATCACACAGGTTCAGATTCAAAATGTATCCCTTGAGAAGAGAATTTCTGTGAAAAATGCAAATGTCTAACTTCCAGGAAAGAAATAATTTCAAAAATACACACTAAATCAATGATTTATGAAGTTTTCTTTATCTTATTGTAGGTTCTAGAGAAATCAATAAAGCATGCCCTAAAACTGTAGTCCAGCTGATGAAGAAAGTTATTCTCTTTACAGTATGGTTAGAGTCTCCACGTTAATCTGAATGGCCCAATGCCAAGAGCACAGATATTTAATTCAATTGTTGGGGTTAGTTCAGAAAAATTCCCCATCAAGATGTCAATTTTAGATACAACTGACATAAGAAGAGACTTTATCAATCACCTTAATAGACTGCTTTGAATTACACATGTACTTTTTTTCTGATTTTCAAATGTTTGTGACATGTAACAGATGGGCCTTTCAAAGATGCTATTGTCTTACTTAAAACAATTGGTAATTTCTCTCACAAAAGAACTAGAGAAGCTTGGTATCTTGGAAAAAATAACATTTAGTCAAATTCCTTATATTTTTAAAATTAATAACAAACATTTTAGAAAATAGCAAGTGGTAAATGGCTGAATTTTCTAGTATATGAATGAAAAGCTTTTATTTTTGTTCTCCTTTCAATTAAAATTATTCTGTATTTTCTTTATAAAATATTTACTACTTTCTATTAGTTCTTAGAGAAAAAAATTACTCCTCCTCATTGAAGGATGAACCCAGTAATGCTCATTACTATTGCAATTGCTCTGTTTAATTTGTTACAGTCACTAATATTTCAAATATTTTTCTGTAACATATGCTTCTGACTTACTCTTAATAACATTAGATATACACTGTGGGAGTGAGTGTGTGTGTGTGTGTGTGTGTGTGTGTGTGAGAGAGAGAGAGAGAGAGAGAGAGAGAGAGAGAGAGAAAATAAGCAAGTTCATGTATCAGCAGCCTATGTGTTAGAAAAGTGGAACTTTTCTATTGTATTCCATGTCAGATCTCTTTTTTCATCATCATGAATACTGTTATTTTGCCATGATTTCATTTTTTAATTATCTTTTTTTTAAAGAAGTTACCAGGAATTGAACCTGGGATGTCCTACATGTGAAGCAGGTGCTTAACCACTGAGCTACACCTGCTCCTCTAATTATCTTTTTTTGTCTTAAAACCTCTCATTTCTCTTCTTTTGTGCAATGTATTAAATCATGATATTAAAGGGAAAAACATTTTATTTTCTTTGGAGAAAGTTATTGAATATTGAATACAAATAGTTTTACAAAAATTATAATGACAACCTTCTCTGAATTTGAGCTGCTTTAAAGATTCATTGCATTGTATCTATGATTGTTTTTAGAGAATTCAGCTATCTTGAATCCAGTATAAATTTTATAAAAGTAAATACTTTATTAATAAATATGCCAAACCCATAAAAGAGGGTAACTCCTCACTTGACACATACAATATTCTAACACATATTGGGAATGTCACATAAAGAAAGTTACAAAAACCTACAATTTATTTAAAGAGAGTAAAAATTTGCATGTTTTATAAGCAAAACCAGATGAATTCTTACAGGAATGAAAAATATTATTCAAAAGGGGGAATGTTTAGCATGACCATAGTGTGTGTCTTTACCTTCCTTTTCCCTCAAGAGGTGCAACAGAGTCAAAGACATGACCAATCATATGGTGGTGATGGAATTCTTCCTCATGGAATTGACAGTAGGAAGATCCAGCTCTATCATGGCTTTCTGTTTTTCCTGTTTACTTGGTGACACTTATGGGGAATTTTCTCATTATCCCTCTGCTCACTCTGGACCAGTGTCTTCACTTCCCCATATACTTTTCCATGAAAAACGTATCTTTCCTTGATTCTTGATTCATTTCAATCACAGTCCCAAATATTTTTCTCAACTCTTTGTCCCAAAGGAGAATCTTCTTCGCTTTTTCAGGATGTATGTTACAGGTCTTGTTGGTGACTCACTTCTCTGCATCTGAAATGTTGAAAAAAAGGCCATGTCATGTGATCACTATGTAGTCATCTGCCACCCACTGCACAATGACATCATCATGGAGAGTGGAATCTCTGTGCAGATGGTAGTTGCCACCTGGTTCTTTGAAGGATCCTTTGTAGGTTTATACTCATCTGGCACATTTTTTTCCTATTTTTTTTTTTTTTTTTGTGGCTCCAGAAATCTCCCTCAGTTTACCTGCACAATCCTCTCTCTACTAAAGATTTCTTGCCCTAAGATGTATGCCATCATTGATGTTGGTGTTGTAATAGTGGTTATGTTTGGACTTTTCACTTTAGTTTCCATTAGCTTTTCTCTATTTTCAATACAGTGCTTAAAATGCCATCCGGACAAGGATGATCCAAAGACTTCTTCACCTGTATGCCTCATCTCACAGTTGTGACCATATTTTTCTTTGTGACAACTGTTATCACCTTTCTGAAGCCAGTGCCTGATTCATCAAATCAGTCCCTGGTGCCTCGCTGTTTGAACCCTGTAATATATAACTTAAGGAGAAGGATATCAAGACAGCTTTGTGGAAAATTCTATGGAAACTAAGCTACTATAGGTTTTTTTTAAGGTTATAAAAATTATTTTATTTCAGATGTGAAAATATAAAAACTACTTACATTTAAATTTTAAGGGTACTGAAGCATCTAAACTTCAAGTTTCAACTTTAGCTCCTTCAAGTTTCAACTTTAGCTCCTTAAAAAAAAATTTAATTGAGGCAATATTCATAAATAAAGAGGGGATTACATTTCTAGAAATTGAAATGCAGGGAAAAATTATGCATTATGTCACTGATAAAATGCACAAAACTCTAGTGGTAAGTGCCGTAGACTCCCCAACTCCCACTCCACTCTAAAGTATTACTCTAAGACAAATATAGCAATCTCATTGGCTTTGCCAGTGAATAGCGGAATGGCCATAGGACCTAATTTCTGATCATGTCTCCTCATAAGGAGACATGAGGATAAGTTTGCTGGGAGAATCTCTGAGAAAGTCTCCTTCAAATCTATGAAAAAGAAATAGAAAAAAAAAATAGCCAACTTCTTCCTCTGGCTGGTGCCACATCTTAGATGTAACAGCTATTGTGTTACCAACTTGGGAGTAAAGCAAGCACTAAAGAGGATGTAACAGAGAGAAAAATGGGTCCTTGGTGACATAGAGAACTGCTGGACCCCACCTACTTGAATGTCTTCTTACGTGGGGCTATAAATTTTCTATTATTTAAGTCACTTTGAATCAGGGTTTTCTGTTATTTGCAGCCAAAATCTTCCCAACTAAAACAAGAACTAAAAGGTTAAAAGTGAACTTTAAGAGGAGGTTAAAATTTATTGGTATTGAATATTTTCTAAATATCTCCTCTTGGCAAATCAATATAATTTACTCATTTAAAACTTTCATTTGGAGTTTACACACTACCTTCCCTCTGAATTTCCATTAATAGTTAGCTTCTAAAAAGATATCTGTGCTCTCATATATTATTGTTGACAACAAACAGAACAGAAGGAAGAGAAGAAACATCTGAATTTCAGCTCTCTGTTAAGGAGCAAAGAAATTATCTCTCTTACCTAACCAGTTTTAAAACTGTGGCAATAAACCTTTTCCTGTGGGCACCCATAGAGATGGTATGTGAAGGAAGGAATGAAGCAACTTCCTAATAACTGTTTTTAAAAATAAAAACAACTAAGCACTTTCTTAAAATTAATATTTCCTTCATTCTCTGTCCTCCTGGCCAAAGTTCAAGTAATTGTTACTGATGTTGTGTGATTGACAGTGTTCATAAACATTTCTAACAACCTTAAATAAAAATAGTGCATGCCAAGTGCTAAGAATAGTGCTTGGCACAAGGGATTATTAGCTATATTACTATTAACAGTAATCTACTTACAGAGCTTAAAATCCTGTACCAAATCTAGGACTAAGTATGTCCGATTATCATTGAAGCTCCCACGACTTGATTTGTAATGTGTGTGCTTGCCCTTCTGCAGCTAGAATTTTGTTTTACTCTTATCAATACACTCGCCAAATTCAATCTCAGGGTTAATGTACACCTTTCTCTTTTGGATGCAAGCAGCAGCTTTGGCATTTTTTAATCAGATACACACACACACACACACAACAATCCATCTGAGAAGGCCAGCAAGCTCAGTGAACTTCCTGGGCAGAGAGGGTTTTCTGTCAAAGCTGACAGGGTTTGATCATATACGATTTTCAGAGTTTGACCATTGAGTTGAACAGATTTGCTTCAGCTTTCACTCCGTATGTGTTTCTTCTTCCACTCCCTTGGTGGAACTCCCCTCTGCTTTCTGAATGGGATGTCATCCAATTCATCAATCACTCTGTGAAACTGTGAGACCCTGGAAAGTAATTCATTAGGTCCTGAAGGTTTCACAAGGTATTTGTCCACTTGTTTGTCAAATAAATGATATGGCAACTGCAAGCTCTTGGTGACATTATGTAAGTTTAAGGCATACAGGGTTAAATCTCCTTTATACTTTGGATTGTTGAGATTTGTGCAATGAAGGTATACTCAAAAGTTTGCTTCTTTCTGGACCTTTCACCCTTGCCATTAGAACACTGGTGCCCACAAGTTTTTTGAACAGAAGAGAGAGTCAATAATCCAAAGTCTTTTGCCTCCTGTTGAAACAAGATAGCTGCCAACATCTGCAAAGATTCATCCTTCTTTTTCTTCTTATGGCAACACGGTCCCAGTCTCTTCCAATATCAGCTGTAGGCTGCAATAAGTCTCTTGTCTCTCCTAGCGCTCATCTCTCTCTGGGCTTAGCTTCTCTGGTCTCTCCACAAAGTCAGCTATAGGTTTTCAGGCTTTTTCTCTTCCCAGGTCCTTTGCCATGTCTATGGAGCTCTCTCTATTCTTCTGTGATCTTCTGTATGTTTACTTCTCTGGGCTCCAGCATCCAAAAACTCCAACTAACTCCTTTGCCTTGTCATTTTTCTCTCCCACTATAAGTTTTATGGAGAAATTAAAGCAATAGAATTAGTATGTAGAAAGGCTAAATACTATGTTTCCCTTTTTTACTTTTTCTACAATTACAGAGGTCATGTTTAATCTAGGGCAAGTAATTTAATATTTCTTAATTTGTTAGGCATTTTATTTTAAAAAGCTAGAATAAGGTTGGCACACGCATAATTATTAATCCACTCTCATTATCTCAGAATGTGCAAGAGCTAGATATCAGTTACATTCAGTGTGGTCCCAGTAAACCAGGCTTCAGAATTACATGGGTATATAAGTGTGATAGGGACAGAAATGCCCTCCAAAGATGTCCATGATCTAGTCTCTTGGACCTGTGAATGTGTTGCCTTACATGGCAAAAGAGACTTTGCAGAAGTGATTAAGTTAAGAACCTAACTAACAAAAGCATGAAACCTTTCTCTTAAAAATTTCCCTTGAGTCAGATTTTCTGGTATTACTGGGTACTCAGACTATGGATCTAAAGTCTTAGTAAAATGTAAAGAATATAAAAAAGAATAAACATATATTTATACACTCAAGATTTTTACAATATGATAGGAAAATCTGGATTTTATGTCTATGTTGCATGTATCAACAATTATATAGGAATTAAATAAAATAAGATATTAACATATTTTATTTTCATTGTATTGATTAAATTTCCATAATTTTATTAAAATAAGATTCACTTTTAACTACTTGAATTTCTTTATTAATTGGATGCTTCTCTAATACCTGCTTGTTGGGACTCAATATGTTAAGACCAGGGTATTATGATTGCCGGTTATTTTGCATTTGTTTTCCCAGCTTACATTCAGCTTTTTGCAAAACATCTTTTATTATATAAGTTCAAGGTTTGTCATAAAAATAATGCAGAAAATAAAGAGCACACATATGCCCTATCCCACACACATAATTTTCCCTATCGTTAACAATTTACATTATTGTGGTAACTTTGCTATAAATGGTGACAGAATATTATTAGAATACTGCATACTATTAATTATGCGTAATTGGTACAGAATTTTTATTTGGGATGATGGAAAGTTTTATTAAGGATGGTGGTGATGGTTGTACAACATTTTGAATGTAATTAACAGCACTGAATTATATATGTCAATCTGGTTAAAAAGGGACCTTTAGAGTAGTATATATTTTACAAGAATAAAAAAGAGTACAGTTAATTTTTTTTTAGGAGGCACAGGACCTCACACATGGGAAGCAGGCACTCCACCCCTTGAGCTATATCTGTTCCCTACAGTTAGCTTTTAACTTTGTATCTGATGGTTTTTAAAAATATATATTTTAAAATTTATCTTTTCTGTTCCTTCCTCCCCATCCCCCTGGGGCATATGACACTCCCCTGTCTTGACTTATGGAATGACAGGATTCATATTCTAACCTGCCCTTCCTAATCTACACACCTATCAACCCTGCACCATGAAACCCAGTAATATCACAACCCATCTGTCCTATCCTTCAATATGCAACTATACTCTATCCCTTTACCATAGATTATGTCCATATAGGTGATGGCTCACAAAATGAAAAAGTGTTTTATACTGTGATAAATGTATAAAGGTAAATGAATATAATGACTGTCATAGTGTAAGTACACAACATGAAAAATATTCCTTCCTAAAATCTTTAAAAAATTAGGAAATTTGTTACATTACAATATTAAAATTTTCATTCCATAACTTAGTGTAACAGTTGGCAAATTTGATGTAATTATGAATTCCAAAAATATAATTGGATCATGCTTGTAAACTTATCTGTTAATCTGGGCATGATTAGGTTATGATTAGGGTGTTGAGCCCCGCCCCTTGGTGGGTGGGGAATTGAATATAAAAGGCAAGACAAAGAACAGAGTTGAAGCAGTCTTTTGAGAAGCAGTTTGGTGTTGCAAAGAAGGCCCCAGGAGAAGAGAAGCAAGCCGTTTGCCTGATCATCTACAGCTTACCTTGTGGAGGAAACAGGAGCTAAGCTCAGAGAGAAATGCAGCCCCAGGAAGAGAAGAACCCCAGAAGCCTGAACCCTGGCAAAAGCCGGCAGCTGTCTTGCTCTAACACTTGGCAATGGACTGTGGTGAGAGAAGAAACTTAACGCTTTATGGCCTGGTATCTGTGGATTTCTACTTCAAATAAATACCCTTTATAAAGACCAACCCATTTTTGGTATTTCATATTAGCACCCCTTTGGCTGACTAATACACTTAGTATTTGAATGCATCTTTTAAAGTTCATATTTCTGTCTTTTACATTATGGAATTTAATATATCACTTGGATTAATAGGAAATAAACTTCTATTATTATATGACCTTCTGAATTCAAACCCTTCCTGTAGCTAGATAAAATATTGCATACTTGATCAAAAGTTACCCTTACCTGCCCCCTCTCTCTCGCCCTCTTTAGCCTGTCAGGGTTACATCACGGTGACTGTGGCAAAGGGAGAGCCTCAGAGAGCCTCAAAGAAGCCTCTGCTGCCAGCAAAGCCAGAGACCTGAGCCTACCCTGGGGGCTGTCCCCCGGCCCCACACTCTTTCCATGAGTCAGAGAAATCTCCATTCAGAGTAAGATACATGGTAGCTTTGATTGTGATTGTGGTGAGCTGGAGCCACCTGATCATTAACAAAAGACATCTTCTGTTAACCAAAAACTGCCAGATCTTCCTGTAGAAATATATAGCAACAAAGGAAGGAAAAAAGCAAAACGGAAATAGTGCTTAACCAGCACCTTAGACTGATGCTGATCAGGACCAGTCCAACACTGTATCTGCACTGTGAGGAGAATGTTCACAGAAGCCTGTTGTGTGCATATTTATTCACAGTTTTGTTAAATGTTAAGTCCTTTAGCACAAGTACATCTCAGTGCATAGTATGTTGTTTCATTCCATTTGAGTTTCTTGAGTGTTTTCTTTAAATATCTGCAGAGTTGATACCACTTTCTTGAACTATGAGTACTGCAATCTTTTTAATTCTTAATATGAGTAGAGCATTTTGAGCTTTAAATCTAAGGGGAACTCAACAGCTTGGTTTGTATATGCAATGAACATCAAGAAATCATCTTGCTGTGGAAGCAGAATTATTTTTCTTCTCCCTTTTTGAAAGATCTTTCCTTTAGATGTCGTTTTTCTTCCTTGTTAACACAAGTTCAACAATTTGAAAGGAAGAGGCAATAATAAGGGTTTCAAAATGGCAGAGAAATTTGAAAGTCTCATGAACATTCATGGTTTTGATCTGGGCTCTAGGTATAAGGACTTAAAGCCATTGGGTTGTGGGGGCAATGGCTTGTTTTTTTCTGCTGTAGACAATGATTGTGACAAGAGTAGCCATCATGAAAATTGTCCTTACTGATTCCAAGAGTGTTAAAAATGCTCTACATGAAATCAAAATTATTAGAAGACTTGACTATGAAAATATAGTGAAAGTGTGTGAAATTCTTGGTCCCAGTGGAAGCCAGTTAACAGATAATGTGGGCTGTCATACTGAACTGAACAGTGTTTACATCGTTCAGGAGTACATGGAGACAAACCTAACTAATGTGCAGGGCCCTTTACAGCTCCTACGTGGGCTCAAGTATATTCACTCTGCAAACGTACTGTAAAGAGATCTCAAACCAGCTAATCTTTTCATTAATACTGAAGACTTGGTAGTGAAAATAGGTGACTTTGGTCTTGCATGGATCATGGATCCCCATTATTCCCATAAAGGTCATCTTTCTGAAAGATTGGTTACTAAATGTTACAAATATCCATATCTCTTACTTTCTCCTAATAATTATACTAATGCCAATGACATGTGGGCTGCAGGCCACATCTTTGATGAAATGCTGACTGGTAAAACCCTCTTAGCAGGTGTGCATGAACTTAAACAGGTGCAGCTGATTTTAGTCTATTCCCATTGCACGTGAAGAAGATTGTCAGGAGCTTCTCAATGTAGTTCTAGTTTACATTAGAAATAACATGACTGAGCCACACAAACCTTTAACACAGCTGTCTCCAGGAATTAATCAAGAAGCACTGGATTTCCTGGAACAGACTTTTTTTTAGATTTATTTATTTATTTATATTTATTTATTCCCCACGCCCCTTGCTGCTTGTGCTCGCTGTCTGCTTTCTGTGTCCATTCACTGTGCATTTCTTCTCTGTCTGCTTGTCTCCCTGTGTTGTGCCATCTTGCTGTACCAGCTCTCCACAGGCGCAGGCTGTCAGCTCTCGCGGGTATGGGCTGTCAGCTTTCTGTGGGCGCAGGTCAGCTTGCCCTCACCTGGAGGCCCTGGGAATTGAACCCAGGGCCTCCTATATGATAGATGGGAGCCCAACCACTTAAGCCACATCTGCTTCCCACCTGGAACAGATTTTGACATTTAGCCCTATTAATCGGTTGCCATCAGAAAGAGCACTCTCCCATCCTTACATGAGCATATATTCTTTTCCAATGGATGAGTCAAGTTCAAGTAATCCTTATCATAATGAAGATGAAATTGATGATATTTTGCTTATGGATGAAACTCACAGTCACATTTATATCTGGGAAAGGTACCATGATTGTCAGTTTTCAGAGCATGATTGTCCTGTACATAACAACTTTCATATTAAGGAAGTTCAGCTTGACCCAAGAGCTCTGTCTGATATCACTGATGAAGAAGTACAAGTTGATCAATATTTGCAAGGAGATTGTGAAAAGGGTCTGGAGGATATTGATTTTGAAACCAATTACTCCACTGAGCCTTGTTGGCAGTACCAGGATCATCATGAAAACTAATATTGTGATCTGGAGTGCTACCATACTTGTAACTACAAAATGAGGTCATCATCATATTTAGATAACTTAGTTTGGAGAGAAAGTGAAATTAATCATTACTATGAACCCAAGTTTATTGTAAATCTTTCCAATTGGAAAGAACAAAGCAAAGAAAAATCTGATAAGAAAGGCGAGTCAAAATGTGAAAGGAATGGATTGTTTAAAACCCAGATACTTTATAGGCTGAAAAAGAAAGGGAAAAGAATCAGGGATTTGACTTTGATTCCTTTATTGCAGTAACTATTCAACTTAGTTCACAACATGAGCCCACTGATGTTGTTGATAAATTGAATGACTTGAATAGCTTAGTGTCCCAACAAGAACTGAAAAGTTTGATATCAAAGTCAGTATGCCAAGAAAAAGAGGAAAAAGGAATGGCAAATTTGGCTCAATTAGAAGCCTTGTATCAGTCTTCTTGGGATAGCCAGTTTGTGAGTGGTGAGGACTGTTTTCTCATAAGTCAGTTTTGTTGTGAGGTAAGGAAGGATTGAACAAATTGAAAAGGAAAACACACCAGTTACTTGGATGGGTTCTTTAGTAGGAGAGAAGATCCTGAAATACCAGAAACTGAGCCAGTAGAGGATGGGAAGCTCCGAGAGAGAGAAAATAAGGATGGATTTCTGAACAACAATGGGGGGGTTCCTCTTTAACAGGCAGCTTGAATCCATAAGCATCCCACAGTTTCACAGTCCAGTGGGGTCACCACTTAAGTAAACACAGGCCACATTAATACTTTCTGCTGTGAAAAATCCCCTCAAATTCCTCATAAAGCATACAGCAGCCTTCTGAAACATCTGAACTAAAACACTCAGCAGACATTTATTTGTATTCTTCATGAAATGTGTTTTGTCTTTTTATTACTAGTGTTTAAGTCATTTTTTCTTAATCAGATGGTGTAAGTTAGTAAGGATTTCCTTAGTTCTGGGTTTTTAAAATCCAGACTTATTTTCTACATGTGAGAGTTTTCATTTTAACTGGCATGTCATTTACACACACACACACACAAAATAGAGCAAAATAATGCAATGCAGGAGGAGACAAAAAAATGCACTAAAACAAATAAAATTCTCAAAGAACAATGATCTGTTTTACAGGAAACAAATCTTGCTTTGAAATTTACACAGTGAGACTGTACGTAATTGCAAGAAAATATTTTTCTTTCCTAAAACATTTTTCTTTCATCAGTATTTTCAAGTTTTTCATACCGTACATATTTCTTAAAACATATGATACCAGCAGCAACTGAAAATGAATGCCGAATTTGGTACACATGTGTTATCTATCTCAAGGTAACAAAAGTATGTGGCAAAACATATACCACCCATCGTGTTTCACAATATGCACTTATATTTAGCCAGAATTTATTATAGTAAACCATTCTTAAGATTCATTCACTATTTGGAAATGTTCTGGTATGCATTCTTTATACGAAGTGTTACTATATCACATCATATTTATCTTAGCAAAATATAATTTTCTGTATTTAATTAGAGAAAGTTAACTTAGTTTTTGAAATTTATTTGCAAACCCATTTTTTCCATTTTCCACTATGATTTGATGCCTACCTAGCTGAATGTATAATGTCAGCTTATTCTAAGGCTGTCCACATACTTAATTTATTTGTGTTCATTTTAAGTAAATCACTCACTGTGTATAGGAATTTATATTTTGGAGGTGCTTGATCTATTTACAAAGAAAAATTAGGAATTACTTTATTTTAAAATGATCCTAGAAGTCTTAATTGTTTATTTAAAAAAAACTGTAATGTTAGCCTTGTGTGCATGGAAGTAGTTAAGGTACATCATTATTTCAGTTTAAAAGTTGTACATGATAAGACATTTTGTTTTTACTGTATGTTTTTACTGAATGATCTATTCCTGTTCCAAGGCAAGCATGAATAAAATTAGGTTAAATGTAGCATGTGACATCCCAGTCTCTTAGAAATTTGTTTCACCTATTTTATTTTACTAAATAGTGTCTGTATCTTTGGTTACCCTGTTTAAAGAAAAAGGACAAATTAAACATAGCCTGCAAAAAAAATGTTACACTTAGCCAAAATATACTGACCAAAGAAACTGCTATGGATTGAACGATGTACCCCACAGAAACATTTTCAAGTCCCAAGATTCGGTTTTGTAGATGTGATCTCATTTATAAATAGGATCTTCAAGGATCCCATTACAATAGGGCCAAATGGAATTAAGGTGGTCTTTAATTCAATATGACTGGAGTCCTTCTAAGCAGAGGAAATTTGAACTCAATAGGAGACAATTAGGGAAAGAAACAGATAATGACAGGGGCAGAGATTGCGTTATGTATGGATTGCCAGCAAGCTACCACCAGAATGCTATGGGTGTCAGAGAAACCAGGATCTCACTGACACCTTGATTTTAGACTTCTATTCTCCAAAACTCTGAGACAATAAATTCTAGTTGTTTAAGCCAACCAGTCTGTGGTACTTTGTTACAACAGACCTGGCAAACTATGATAGGGACCCACTCACCAAATGTTCTGAACTGATGTAATCTGAATTATATCAGTTAGTAAATTGCCTCCCTCTGGTCTCCTAAAACCTCCTTTCTGAACTTATGGCAAGCTGTCATTGTTAAAGTTACCTTAATTAGCTAGGTGGAATCAAATAGAATGCAATACCTATAAGATTTATCCTTTATATCTATGAATGGGAGAAATAAATCAAACTGGCAATTGCAAAAGACTACAGGAGGCAGAACAACACATAGACAGCGATTTTCTTCAAAGGCCAAAATATGCCAGTAGGACCCAGTCCTTGTGAGTGTGATTGCTGGGATCTGTTATTTATAGTCCCAGCTTCCAGCTTAGCACTGTGTGAAAAATCCACCAATCAAATGCCAGAATGGAGAAAATATCAGTGTTGTCTTTAAGGTGAATATGTGTCGTGTCTTAGTTTGCCAGTGGTGCTATAACAAAAACTGCAAAACTGGATGGATTAAACAACAGAATTTACTGACTCATGGTTCTGGAAGTGAGAAGGCCAATATCAAAGTATTGGCAGGGCTTGCTTTTCCCATGGTTTCTAACATTCCAGCAATCCTCTATCATATAGAAAAGTCTCACTCCTTGTTTCTTCTCCAATTCCCTGTGACATCTGGCTTCTACTGGCTTCTCCTGGCTTCTCCTGGCTTGTACTGACTGACTGCCTATAAGGACTCTAGTCATACGGATTAAGACCCACTCTGATGCAATTTTGTTTCATTGAAAATAAGATCTTCAAAGATCTTATTAAGAAATGAGTTCAAAGCTTAGCTAATATCATCAAATATCCTACTTATAAAAGGGTTCACATCCACAGGATGCAGTTTAGGATTTGAACAGTTCTTTTCTGGGGTACATGATTCAATCCCCAGTGGTAAATTTCCATCAATTCTGTTTGTGTGTGCATACCCTTTTGAAATTGCTATTTCTTCTTTTTGATGGAATATTTTATCATTATATAATTTCCCTATGTCTAACTTTCTTTGCCCTAAAGTCTAGTTTACAAAACATTAACATAATTAATACTATATGTTAAGGCTTAAATCTGATCATTTCATTTTCTTTTTCTGATTGTTCTCTCAGATTTCCTCTATCTTTTCTTTTTCCTGCCTTTTTGTGGCATTCTTGGACAAATTTTAGAATTTCATTTTTATTTTTATATAGTGCTTTTGAGTGTCTCTTTGAATAGATTTTTGGGGGTTATCTAGATATTATATTTCATATACAAAATTTTTCAGTCTTTTAGTGTCATTGTTTTGCTATTTTGTGTGAAATGTAGAAACCTTACCTCCATTTATATCTCTTTACCTACCTCATCTATAACATAATTATCTTAAAGTTTCCTCTACATACATAAATAACCACATAAAAGACCAATGTAATTGTTGCTTTCACCATGTAAACATACTTTAGAAATCTGAAGAAGAGGTGGAAATGTTATTTTTCTTGCCATATATTACCTCTTTCTGTTTTTTCCTTCCTTCCTGATTTTCCAAGTTTCTCTTCTTTTTACGTTCCCTTTCTTGTTAAAGAAATTCCTTTAGCTTATATTTTACAATAAGTCTGTTGGTGACAAATTCTATTATCTTTCATCTGAGAAAGTCTTCATGTTCCTTTAATTTCACAATGATACTTTCACTGGATATAGAACTATGGTCTGGCAGGTCTATCATTTCATTGTTTGAAAAATATTGTGACAATACATTCTCATTTCCATGGTTTTGGTAGTGTCTTTCAATTGTATTCCTATTACATGTATGTTGTTTCTATATGGATGCTTTCAAGATTTTTGTCATTGTCTTTTGTATACCGATGTTTGAAACACCAAATGTATGCCTTGTCGTGGATTTATTCGGGATTGTCCTGTTTGCAGTTTGCTCAGGTTCTTAAATCTGTTTTCTGTTTTATTTTCCAACTTGGCTTCTGTTGACACCTGTAATGGAGTTAAGACATATTAATACTGCTGGGCAGGGTGGTTCAAGTTCACCCCTAGGCCTTCAATGATAACACCCCACACTGGAGGCAGAATGACACATCCTTCCTGCTCCCCTTGTGGCTTCCACTGACACCTGGGAGTGTGACCTTGTCACTGCTGACTTGTTGATCGAAGTCTTGACTCTCCACTAGGACTCCTATGACACTACCTCATGGGGAAGGAAGAGGGATGTTCAGGCTTCTCATCTGGTCTCCACTGACACTGCAGGGAGGGGACCCATAATTGCCTAGTGGAGATGAAAATCCTGCTTTGCAATGTGGCATTCTCTAACACCATCTCAGTAAAGAGTTTGGGGTACCTTGTTATAGCATATATTGGGTGGAAATCTAAGCCCTCCTCTTAGGTTTTGCTGCTCAGGGTGGCTGTGAAACATAATTTTTTAATCTTGTGACATTTAAATGGAAGAGAGCATTTATTGTGTAAAAGTGTTCAGACTTCCTGGCTTCCCATTTCCTTATTTTTTTACTTCAGAAGGCAATCTTTTGTTTGAAGCTTATTTTATCTATACTTATTGGCATTTCCAGCTTATATGAGGCATAAAGAAAACCCAAGGAATTCCTCATCATATTTTATCTTGGGTTCCAAGGTCCTAGCCAATCTGCCACCTTCTCCCCATCTGTCAATATCTTCATTTGTAATTTATATATAATGTCTTTTTTTTTTTTTTTTTAGTTTTACTTGACAGGAGGAATATCCATCCTCCTGGAAGCAGAAGTCAGTTTCGAACACTCTTATGTGATCCTTGTGAGATTTTCTATACATCACTAATTTCTTTACTACAGGACTCATTCCATTATCACAGGCAACATCATGGCCATAGACATTTTGCTCAAACAAGAGAGGAGGCATTATTTCCTGCCAAGCTATGCAGCAATGGAATATATCAGTAACAGACCAAGAGTTCTTATTCTGTATCTGGGAGCAATTTCATGGTAAGTTAAATGCTCATTGAGATATAACATCAGCACCTAAGTCCTCTACTTGGCTCAATATTTTTCCTGTGAAATTATTTGTTGAACTTTCAAAATAATTTCAAATTTATAGAAAGGTTTCAAGTTTCATAAAAAGGATTTTTTTTTTTTCATATGTGATCTTTCAAGACTGATATAATTTAGTGTGTAATGCCAGAAAGAGGAAGTTCTTCTAAGTAAAAATAAACAGCACCACATAAAAAACAGGAAATTAGTACTGATATATTATTATCAGGTAATCCAAATATCTCAGGCAAGTTTCTCTCAGTCTTTCAATATTGCCCTTTAGAGATAAAGGATACAATCCAGGAGGATTATTGAACATATTTGCTATGGTTGCTTTAATATCATTCTTCAGTGGAGTTATTTTACGCACTGTTCTTGACTTTAATGACTTGGATACCCCTTCAGCTACTTTTTAAAAAGAAAAGAAGATGTAGAAAAGTGAAGAAGTTGTGAAAAATATTGTTATCAGCACTTTCCATGTTTCCACCATTAAAAAACCAACATGCCTAAGAAATTAAGAATCATTAACCACCATGATGCAAACCTTCTTCATGAGATGTCTTGATGACTGGTTACTGCAAAAACTATTCACTGCACTAATTTAATATGAAGTTCCAAATAATAAGCTTTTATTGTCTATTTATTTTTACATCAGTCTATTTATTTTGCTATCAATAACTATCCATATATTGATATTGTGCTTTTATATGTAAATGTGTGCTACATTTTTGAAATAATAAATTATATTAAAACACTGCAAAAGAGTTCAGACAGTCTACAACACGTGCGGGAATAGTCTCCACCAGACTACCTTCACTTCAGACACCAGCTGCAAGTTCAGGATTCCCCAAGACCATCCTCAAAAAGATCTAGTGGCTACAAATTTTGGGGTACATAAGACCACAATTAAATTCAATAATCCACTAGAACAACTCTCAGAACTTAAGGAAGTGCTATACTTAAAATTACAGATTTATTACAGCCAAAGGATACAAATGCATAGTGAGGAGTATGGGATGCAGCCAAATACAAAAATTTCAGTTGTCCTCTCCCCATGGATTCATGGATGTGGCTACCTCCTCCAAAACAAGATAAGAGAGTACACACTGAGTATTACCAGCCAGTGGCGCTCACCCAACTTTTTGGTGTCCAGAGTTTTTAATGTTGCTTGATCACATACTGCTTGCATGACTGACCTTTAGTTTCTATCCCCTTCCAGAGTTTGGAAGGTTGGAATGATAGAGTTGGCATTCATATATCATATTGTTAGCAAGTCTAGTGGCTAAAGACTCCAGGCAAAGATATTCTTATCAAGCAGGATTTTCCCAGGGCCTAGAGATTAACTTCCCAGTACACAAGGGCAAAGGTCAAATCTCTTTTCAGGCAATGATGTCTTTTATACAAAATTTATTATACAAAATGGATAATGCTTAAAAACTAACTGTTAAAAATATGTAGCTATTATTTGAAAAAAAAAAAAAAAAAAAAAAAAACATTGTCCCCTTTTCCCTGAGGCTCAAAATTAATTTTGAATAAATAGCTAAAATAGTCGATGCTTGAGAAGATGCTCTATTTTCTCCAGAAGAATTGAACAAAATCTAAAGTCAGTTATAGGAGAATATTCAATTGCTTTGTAAATAAAGAACGATTATAAGTAATTCAGATAAAAATATATGGTTTCCTGATGTAAATACAGCACCAGACTTGAACACATGATTCATAATGTAGGAAACAATAATGGTCAAAAAAAGTTATGAAAACATACACTCAAGAATATAGGCAGTGCCTATTAAATGAAAAAAAAAAAAGAACAATATGACAAGCCTTTATATTATTGCAAGTAACTATAATCTTATTCTTCAAAAATTGTGGCTGGTGGTTACCATAGGTTCTGAGGGATGAGGAAGGAAGAATAGAATAGATGGAATATAAGGCATTTTTAGGGCATTAGAATTGTTCTGCATGATCTTGCAATAATGGGTTCAGGCTATTTTAAATTTTGTCAAAACCTATAAAAGTGTATAGTCCAAAATGTAAACCATAACGTAAACCATTGACCATGTTTAGTAGCAATCTTTCAATACTTGTACATCAATTATAACAAATGTACCATCCACATGTAAAATGTTGTAAATAAGGGAGAGTGGAAAGGGGAAGGGCATTCTGTATATGGGAATCCTCTATGTGAATTTTCTATAAACTAAAGGTTCTTTGGAGATAAAATGAAAAAAATAAGACACTGGAGGAATATACAGAAGAAAATGTCACTGTACCTATGAGACAACAGATCTTACAGTTATGAAAGGCATAATGTCTAAATTTTTTTATTATTTCAAATAAAAAAATTTTTGTATGTTGTTATTTTTAAAACTATTATTATTACTTCATTAACTTATTAATTTTACTTGGTTATTTTGTTGGCTTCATTTTTCGAGAGGTTTTGGATTACAGAAGGGTCACAACTGTGGCAGGGGAGGAACACTGCTTTGTGGTGTTGGTGATGGGACAAGCATGGGGAGGGGGTCACCTGGGGCATGCCTCTAGGGCATATGAATATGTTCAAGTGTTCATGAGGCATTGTTTCCATGGGTGGAGATCCACACAAAAAATCAAAGAATATTGAATTTCCATCCCAGAGAGTTCTGCTACATTCTCTAGGACAACAAGAATGCCCTGAGTGAAAGAGCAGTGCCAAGTGAAGGAGGACAGATCATTACACCAGGCCCTTGATGTTGATGATTGTACTTATGAACATTTTATTGTGAAATTTAAAGTTAGCTTAGTATTATATATTGCCTAAGAGTGACCTCCTGAAAGCCTCCTCAAATGTGGTCTTTCTCTAAGCCAAAATTTAGCATAAAATTGCATTATCTAACCCCCAGCATGGAACATGACTCCAGGGAAAAGCCTCCCTGGCACTGAGGAATTATTACCAAGTGCCAACTAGCAATACATCTGGAAAAAGACCTTGACCTAAAGGGGAAAATGGTAAATATAAATGAGTTTTTATGGCTAAGAGATTTCAAAGTGAATTAGGAGGTCATTCCAGAGGTTATGCTGATGCACATCTCAGCAGGATCTCATTGAGTGCAACAGAAATGGTGCCTCAAATAGCAGGTTTCCTGAGGGCTATAGAGACATCCAGACACTATAAGAAGGGCAGACAGCTCAGGAATGTGGCACCCTGTCAGTGGGCCTTACTTCGGAATTTATGCTCCCCAGTGTAACAGAGTTAGACTCATTTGTATTTTCCTGACACAAGGCTCTTCTGCCTGTTTTATTTGAACATATAATTAGCACTATACTTGATAAATATATGTCACAGAGACATAAATATTTGATCTGTCCATATGCCAGTTGAGCCCTGAGTGTCAGCAGAGTTGCAACACCTACTCTCCAGTTCATTGACTCACCCAGGACAACCAACAAGGAGATGATGATGGACAATGCCCATTCCAAGGAACAAAAGTCTTTGCAACCACATGCAAGATAGCTACATCCCTCTGCCCCATGGGATCTAAGCTCCCTCTCCATCAGAAAGAAAGTGTGCATAACTATCCCAAAATCCTTAAGATTGGGGAATGAGCAATGGACTAATATGGATTTATTATTATTCTTTATAGGCTTATTATTCTTTTAGAAATGGAAGAACTTTTATTATTGACATAAAGGCAATGGTTACTAGAGGTTCTATGAGGAGGAAGAGAAAGAATAGGTATAATACAGGGGCCTTTGGGGGACTTTGGAATTATCCTGCAAGACATTGCAATGACAGATACAGGCCATTATATATTTTGTCATAATCTACAAAATTGTGTGGGACAGGGTGTCACTATAATATAAACTATAGTCCACAGTTAATAGCAATGTTTCAATATGTGTTCATCAATTGTAATAAATGTACCACACTAATGAAGGATGTTTTTAATGGGGGAAATTGTGGAATGTGGAGGGAGTGGGACATATAGGAATACTGTTTTTTATATAACACTTAACTAATCAAAAGTATCTTCAAAAATAAAAATAATAATTTTAAAAACTTGTGAAAAATTCAAGCTAAATATTAAAATGCATCAAGCCTAATATTTTTTATTCATTAAATATAGTTTAATTCTTACAAATCTTTTGAAAATGTAATTCATATATACTGCAGCCTCAGAATCAGCAGTATTATTTTAATAAACTTTTTCTTCTTTCTTTAATTAAAAAGGAAGGGAGAGACAAGGAGACACCACAATGTGCTTTGCCATTTGAAAAGCTAAGGACTAAGAATCATCAGCAGCACCCTAGAATACCACACTCTTAGGGAAGAAAGCATCACCTACATGATGCTTGATGTAGTCTTTTTTCCCAGGCTCAACCCATGAGTGAATAAATTCCCATTATTTAATCTGACCCTTTTGATGGTATTTCCTTGAAAAGATGAGGAAATGTTGGTACCAGGAAAGTGGGGTGATGCTATAGCAAATACCAATAATGTGGAAACAACTTTCAAAATGGATAATGGATAAAAGTTGAAAGAATTGTGAGTTGCTTGATAGAAAAAAAAAACAAAAAACCTACATTACTTTTCTAGAGACTGTTGGTAAAATCAAGGATGCAAAAGCTTCTTCTAATGAAGGCTTAGATGAAAATTATGTATGTGTTATTGGAAACTGGAGGGAATGTAATCAGTTTAAATTGGCAAAAAAATGGCAAAATTAAATTCTGATGTCAGATAGAAGACAGAACTTGAAAGCAAAGAACTTGCATTTTAGAACTTGAAGAGATTTCCAAACTAAATGTATAATATTCACCCTTGTTTCTTCTTTCAGCTTATAGTGAAATGAGATTGAAAAAGAATAAGCTGATCATTGAACTCTGGGGCAAAAAGAAAACAGAAATTGATGGTTTGGAGAAACCAGTCAACAATTTCTGTGGAAGCCAGGATTTGGACTATAGTTATCCAAGAAAGAGCTATAGAAATTCCTTCTGCCTGATGGATTGATCTCTCATGAACTACATGCAAAGCCAACAAGTCTTTTATGTAATTTGTATAAATAAAACCACTACTAGCCTGGGTTAAAAGGGACAGAAAACTTACAATTTGAAGGAAGAATGACTTCTAGGACAGAACCACGGAAGGTGAGATCTAGACTGAAGATATTTCTTTTGGCAAAGATAGCAAGCCCACCCATGTGTGTAGAAAGGGTAGATCTACCCCTGGCCTTGGAGGGGGTCATATCTTCCATGCCCTTGTTCAAGAAGAGTGTTGTAACCCATGTGGTCAAAGATGATTGGGCCTGTTCCCTGGGGCTATGTAGAGAGTCTGGCTGCCCAGTGCCCTGAGAGAATGGAACCTTCACCCCAATATTTGAAGAGAGCATGACTGCTTCACAAGCACTTGGAAACAGTGGAGCTGCTGCTTCATTGGGCCCAGAGAACAAAACATTGTTCCATAAATGACTCTCAGGTCTTGAAAGCTAGTCAAGTATGTCCTGCTGGGTTTTGAAATTGTTAGGGACTCAAGACCCCTGATTTTCTACAAGTTTTTCACTATTGGAATGGAAATGCTTATCCTATGCCTGTCTCTCCATTTTTATATTGGAATCAGATAATGTCTTCTCAACATATCACTGGTCCACAGTCAAAGAGGAATTGTGTTCCAGGCAAGAAAATATGCATAAGTGATTGTAATGAGACTTTATACTTAGCATTGTTATAGAAATGACAAAAGGCTTTTGGGATATTATTATGTAATGAATGTGTTTTATATGTAGAAAGAACATGTCTTTTCAGGGAACAGAGGGTGGTGTTTGATAGTTTGAAGCTAAAAGTACCCTAGAAAATCTTTTTCTTAAAGTTAATCTATTCATGCGGATATGAACCCATTGTAAGTAGGACTTTTTGAAGAGGTTACTTCAGTTAAGGGTGGCCCAGGCCAATCAGTATTTATCTTAATCCTGTTGCTGGAATCTTTTACAAGCAGAATGAAATTGAGAAAGAGAAAGAGAAAGCAACAGGAAGCAAAAGCTGAGCATCAATGGAACCCAGGAAAGTAGTGAGATACAAGGAAACACCACCATAAGCCTTGCCACATGACAAGCTAAAAAACAAGGATGACCAGCTGCCAGCCCCAGAATGCCACAGGCTTCAGGCAAAAAGCATTGTTTGATGATGCCATGATTTAGACTTCTTCCAGTCTCAAACTTTGTGTGTATAAATTTCTACTTGTTAGCCTGAACTTTGTCAATGTATTTACTTGAGCAGCCCAGAAAACTAAAAAAAAAAAAAAAAAAAGTAGCTTGATATAAAAGACAAAATCTTAAAAGGAATTATAACTGGCATCTCCATTCCATATTTTTAGTCAAAATCCATTGTAATTTTGGGGAACTAACTTGATTTATCTTTCTTTAAAAAAAATGAGATTTATTTTATTTATTTATTCCCCCCTTGCTGCTTGTGCTTGCTGTGTCCATTTGCTGTGCGTTTTTCTGTGTTTGCTTGTCCCCCTTTGTTGTGTGTCATCTTGCTGCACCAGCTCACCATACCACACGGGCTGTCAGCTCACTGCACTGTGCAGGCCGTCAGCTCACTGCTCTGCCCGGGCCAGCTTGCCTTCACCAGGAGGTGCCAGGAATTGAACCCAGGGTCTTCCATATGGTAAACAGGAGCCCAACCACTTGAGCCACATCCACTTCCCTGATTTATCTTTCTCTGTTTAAAACATGAAAAATACTGTAACCTGCTTTTTAAACCCTACTGTTCTTATCAAAGCACAGTCCTAAACCATGCTTTGAGGTTACAAGGCTTGGTTATGAACACACTGCCACAAAAAGAAATCTTCTGTAATCTTTTAAGATGCCAGAAATTATACTTATTTTTTTAAAAAGAATCATCTGGGAAATGGGAAAATATGGTTATCTTGGAATGAGAATGAATAGTGATATAATTGATGTCCTTGTGTAGCAACAAGGAAGTGATATACAAAGAAGTACAACAAAGAAATATTTGATCTCAAAAAGGAACTGGCAGTCCTAAGAAAAGAAGGCAAATTATGGGCACAGATACATATAGGAGATAAGATGAATCCTGAGAACATGAGGGGAACTTATCTTCTGGTCGTATTTCCTTAGAGAAAGAGTGAGCTAGGTATTCAGAATGAGGATAACCCTGGAAGTGTTTGAAGTTTCAGTGGAGAGGATAAGATGAACTAGTCATTTAGGAAAGTTATGGGCTCATGGCAGTTTGATATTATTTATGAATTCCAAAAAGGAGATAATGATTATGTTTGTAAACTGGTCTGTTCCTCTGAGCATGATACCCTTTTGAATGTATTAAATACAGAGGTTTATTTTAGTAAATCAAGATTAGGGCTTTGACTTGACCATGTCATTAAGGCATGCAGGGTTGAGTCCCCACCCCTTGGTGGGGATAAAATAGTCTCATACAAAGAAGTAGACACACAGAGAAGCAGATATGTGAGGAAAGAGAGAAAGCCCCATTAGACACTGCCCTGGGAAGAGAGATGAGTCTGATAGTGTACAGCTGACCTTGTGAAGAGAGCAGAGCAGCTGAGCTTGAAAAGAAACAAGCCCTGGGGAAAGATATGAGCTTTATGCCAGCCTACAGCTGATATCAGAGGAAGCTTGGACCATGGAGCCTTAAGAGGAAGGAGGAAGGCTGAATCCTCATGGACATAGCCTGCTATCTTATGTCAACATGTGGAGACAGATTTTGGGATAAAAAGTGACTTGTATGATACCTTGAGTTGGACTTTTTAGGACCTGGTAACTGTAAGGTTCTACTCCAAATAAATACCCTTTATAAAAGCCAAAAGATCTCTGGTACTTTGTATCAGCACCACATTGGATGACTAATACAGGGCTGAATAAACTAGGGATATTAAATAGGATTGCATGACATTATGAAGAAACATTCATGGTTTGGGATGAAGCTGGTCAATTTGGTTGTATTATTCCTTCCAGCCACATTCAGTTATGTGGGTGCAAAATTAAAGCAGGCTGGTAATTGGATTTGACCAGATTTGGGATTTGACCAGGAAAATAATAAAGGTAAAAAGGAACAAGTGAGTGGATGACTTATGCCAGGGGTTGAATATAATGATTAATCAAGGAATCGAAGGTGGATCAGAAGGAGATTGAAGACTTGGCAGGGTAGATGAGAGTGAAGAGAGGGTATGATTAATGGAGTACAAATCCAACAGAATGAAAAAATCATTGGAATCAGAGGAATTAGATAGAATTAGATGATATATTAGGGAGTGATGATGAAAACTTACTTGAAATTGAGACCAACAGAAGAAATTATTATTTTTTTAATCAGAGTTTAGTAGATCATCTAATTTCATCCCCTTAGTGACCTGAGTTGTGGAAGAATAAAATATAATTGCATACATGGAAGACAATAAACTGAGAAGTCAGGGTCCTGGAGGTATAACCTAGGAGGCAGAAAAATCAATAAAACTCATATAAACAGCTGTGTTAGAGTGGCAGTGAGCAAGGAGTTCAACACTTAAAAGAATGAGGGAGAGTGACCCTGAGTATATTTAGTAAAGTTAATGGGGATTTGAGATGAGGTGTGGTCTCCTAGTGATAGAGAGCTGACATTTCCCTGTACTCCCCTGAACACCTGGTACTTACACATAGACTGTATGGTGTCCCAATCCAACTCCCCAAAATATCATTCCTATGTTTTCCAAAAGAAAAGGGAGAGCTAGAAGAAACATATTATGTATTGAGTGATGTGCTGAGGAAATGTGGATCACATAATCCTTTTGCCCGTTATTTTTAGCTACCTGGTCTTACTGATGTCCATTGCAATGAAACATTCAACATGGCAAAGTATCAATGGAAATGTGGAAAATTAAGTGATTATTTAATTATATAAAATGCACATAGAGGAAATACTACTAAAATGATACCAAAGGCAAAATCCTAAATATTAGTTG